>OMLC01104347.1:0-11807 GCA_900302585.1 Regalecus glesne
GAGACAGAGAGAGAAAGAGAGAGAGAGAGAGAGAGAGAGAGAGAGAGAGAGAGAGAGACAGAGAGAGAGAGAGAGAGAGAGAGAGAGAGAGAGAGAGAGAGAGAGAGAGAGAGAGAGAGAGAGAGAGCAGGTTGATGTGGCCAGGAAAAGGGAAGATCGAGGTCCCCAGCTGGAACTGCTGGAACCTCTGCAGCCCAACTTCAGATAGGCAGTTGATGATGGATGGATGGATAAGAATGAAGTGTGTCGGTTTTTACCTGCAACACTGACGTAAGGGAGCCAGAATAGACGGTTCATCTCGAGAGTGACGCCCAAACCTTGAAGATATCCACAATACAACATCAGACATGGATAACTTACATAAATAAGTAAGCTCTCATGCAAACACTGGTCAACGTGGGAGGGAAATATGAGATGCACGGTAAAAACACTGAAAGTAGGTTTACTAGTTATGTAATGGCTCCCGTGATAAACACGTTGCAGTCATGCAGTACTCACGCCCGTCCGTTGTCTAGATGCAGCAGAAAAGTCTCGTTTCCAAATTTCTCAAACGTCTCATAGTGATGTCTGTCCATGTTGCCTTTAAAAGAAATACATTATCCGTTTATTGTTCACCTGTTTAAATGGTAAAGTAATAAAATACACTGATAAAAGTAAAAATCATCACACTCTATAATACTACTCTAATAAACTACCAGTAAAGTCATAATCTAATCAATAAATAACTCCAATAAATCAGTCTTTCTTTTCGTTCATTTTTGAAATTTGGGTCATTTACATTCAGATTAACTGTGATATGAAACACAAATTGATGCAAATTGCCATATAAGTATTTGTGCAGTGGTGTGTGTCATGTGAAGATGCATGAATCTCACACACACAGTTTATGATAACTTGAGTTAGCCATCTAGTTCCTGGTATTAGAATGATGTGTTTTTTGTTGCCTGCATTATATTTTCATAGTAACAATCAGCAACCTTCACTCTAATTCCGTGTAGGTGGGTATGCTGCACAATGTAAAACTCCAGACAATTTAATGACAGTTCGAAATGTCTAAAAGGGTTCAGACAGCCGAACTGGAGGTACACCGGAACTAGGTCCATGTTTACATGTCACAATTAGTCCCCATGATGTGGGAGTGGACAGAGACCTAGATGGTGCTTGGGGGAATTAAGGCTGGATACCCTTCCTGACACCTTTGCATACAACATAGCTTTTGTGTTTTTTTTTCTCTAAATCTATCTAAAGCTACCACAGCTCCCTTAACTTGGCTTCGGTGACTTAAGTCATCTGTTGACACGTGAGGATGTGGAAGGTGGTGACTGACTCATGAGGAAGTCCAGTATAGCCATATCTATCAGATCCACCAGTCTGGTGCCCTGGTTGTATGGAGGTGTCTTCTTCACTGTGTCACAATAGTCTGGCTCTTTTTCCCATCTACAAGAAGAAGCTTTATTCATTTGTCATTGCACATACATACAACAAAATGGGTTCTCTACATTTAACCTGTTCTATTGTACAGGAGCGGTGAGCAGCTGTAGCACTTGGGGACCAACTCCGGCTTAGGTTTAACCGTAGATATAGGATAAAGCTCGACATAGATATAGATCAAAGTCAGCAGAATATTAAAGTTTGTTAGCTGTTTCTTGATGGTGGAGACAGGGTTGGACAGCAACATGTGCATATACTGAGACATGTGTAAGAGACAGATAAGTCAGACACAGACAGTGTGTACCCACTTTGCTAGCTTAGTGCGGCTGTACGCTCTCCTCCACGGTGACCTCCAAGACCTCCGAGGAGCCAGGGTGATGTCAGGCAACATGGCTGCCAGGGACACCTCCAGAGCATGGGGCTGGCCACACACCGGGTGTTCGGTTGAACAGTAGTACTCACAATGGCCATAGAAACATACGTTGCCCGCTAGGAAGAGTCAGAAGCCCAATTTATAAATCTGATCAAACTATGTAGCTTATTTTCATGATTTGATATTCCAACACATATCATAAAAAATGCATGGATCACAGAAAAGAAAAGCAAAAACAACATTGATTTTTCCAAGTGTTGATCAACCCTATTCTGCGTACTGTAGTATATACTGTTGTGCAGTTAGTTAGCTGGAATGACTAAATGGACTGGCTCTCCTGAAAACAAGCACATATCTAGGATTAGTGTGCTACTGAATCTACTACTACTACTACTACTACCACTACTACTACTACTACTACTACTACTACTACTACTACCACTACTATTACTACTACTACTACTACTACTACTACTACTACTACTACTACCACTACTATTACTACTACTACTACTACTCTCAGCCTCCTCTACATCTTCCTCTGTCTCACCAGCCACCTGCATGTCCTCTCTCACCACATCATAAACCTCCTGCCTGATCTCCTCCATCAGCCTGTCATCACCTCTGAGAACCAGAAAGGTCTCAGAGGTGATCCTTGATGTGACCCCACCTCCACCTTGACCCCTCCATCACTCCTACCACACCCTTCACCACTATCACACTGCCCTCATACATATCCTGCCCCACCCTGACACACTTCTCTGCCCCTCCTGACCTCCTCATACAGCACCACACCTCCTCTCTCACCACCTGTCATATGCTGTCTCTACATCCACAGAGACACCATGTGACTCCTTCTGACCTCCTCCATGTTCCTCCATCAACCTTCTCTCTCTCATGGTCTTCATCCATCAGCTCCTCAAAGTTCTCCTTCCACCTCCTCAACAAACTCTCCTCATTTGATAACAACAACAACAATAATAACAATAATAATAATAATAATATGATGAGGATGATAAAAAACAAATAAGTACTCGTACTTTTGGGGCTCAGTCCCTGATAATGAACCAGGGCAAAAATAAATCACAGCTACACTAATTAAACAAAAGTACACAAGAGCAACCTACTTTCCCACAGGCCATGTTAGAAACTTCCTCCAGCATGTCCTCTGTGCACGACTGCTGAATATTGTGCTGCCAGCGGACCGTCCTCTCAATCAAGAAACGAAGGGCATCCCCTTCTGGCAGTCGAACCCGGATCCTCTGTAGTGATGCGAGTAAGGGGAGAACCCTGTCCAGTGGGGGTTTTCTCGATCGCCGGCAAAGTGGGCAGAGCCAAGCTTCATCATGTTGGAGGTCAACAGTTGTTGTGATGCAGCCACGGTGGAAAGTTTCATGACAAAGCTCACATTGCACCATGGCACCCGAAGGGGCCTTGTGGCAAACACACACACTTAGTTCACAAGAATTTCCAGCAACAGGAAGAAGCTTGGACTCATTGGAAGCCCTCAGAGCCAACAACATCTCCATCTCCTTCTGACGTACCTCGGCAAGAGTGACCATCTAGAGAGGGAGAAATGAAACCAGCTCGTGGGTACATGATATAAAAGTTAACGTACATTTGGAGAGAGAACAAAGGACTTAAACTGCACCTACAGCAGAAGCAGAGTCCTTGCTGTCACAAAGAGCTCGTTCCACATCACTCAGAGAGTCCAGTGTGGCTGAAGCTTTTCTGCTGATCTGCACGGCCTCTTTTGTCCGTTTAGCTTTAGTCTTCAGAAGCCCCGTCCCCACATCACATCTAGGGCAGAGAACCTGCACACACGTAACATGTCATTCATTCACTCACTAGTTCAGTTTAGCAGATAGCTTGAAAGTCAGAGATCACCAGCTAATTGGGGTGTTGCTGTTGGTGTTTGTTACCTCTAGCAGAGAATAAGGAGAGTTCTTCACTAGGAATGTTTTCGCTGCACTTTCCTTCCAGGTTTGCACATCAGCAACTAGAGCCTTTAGTCGACCCAGGGGATCAAGCCATACCGGGATACCCTCCGCTCTGAGGACCAACTCAGAGAGACTATGCAGCACAGGTATACGGCCCCCCAACTGCAAACATGCACAGACAAGTGTACATATGCACAGTGAGAACTCAAGCTTCTGGTCAGGTGATGGGAAAATTCCACATGACATACAGCTAAGCTGACTTCACCTGGAGAGCCTCAGCCTCTTGAAGCCAGTGCTGAGCCGTGAGGACCACATCTTTTAGCTGCAAACAGTTAGGTAGATAAGCAGGAATGTTCTCCACCTCCTGAAGGGCTGCTTCAAGGGTTTCTATGCAATGACATGGCCTATGGAATGGATGAAATACTTTAGCTTGTGGATTAGTGAACTAGTGTGCACAGAAAGGATGGCTGTGTGTGGCATGTTGCCCAATAATGACAATACACAACACAGAGCAGAAGAAAAGCACATCCCAAAGTCTTAGTAGAAACTCCAGTTTCATCAGCTATTCGGGCTGGATAACTGCAGGCCGTGGCAGAATGAGGCTTGCTCGTGATAAACAGTAAATGTGCGGCCATCAGCCCAGCTGGTCCAGTGCAGAGCTGCATACCTGGCACCAGATGACCACGGGCTTTACAGTGGATTTACCACAACAGGAGAAAATCAAAGATTCACAAGAACTTCTCTATTGACCTGGGCTTCTCTTAGAAAGAAACAAAGAACGAGGACTGAGAAGGTTAGTTAAATAAAAGCATCTTTACTGCAGTAAACCAGTAGTAAAGTAACAAAGAGATAAAACATGATGGGTATGCTATGAAATATTATGTATGTTTAAAAACTACACTAGTAATTCTAATTTAATTCTATTAATAAAGATATGATTCTAGTGGGCTCAAACTTTACATCCGACTCTCTCAAAAGTCACTCTAGCAAATGGTGAGAAGGAAATGAACTCAGAGCATTTCTACACTTATGAGGGGTAAAAAACTGTAATGTTCATTTGAAGTTGATGAAGAATCACTAAATAGCCCATCCAAGTTCAATCCCATCCATCTCTCCCTTTCACCATATTTAAAGCTGTGTCATTTTTACAACAGGGAAAGGAATAGTACACTCTGTGCTCACCTGGCTTCCATGAGGCTAAGTGCCCGCTCCTCCCACTGCTCTGACACAGTCAGCAGCTCCTGTAGGCGCGCCATGGCCCTCTCCACAGAACTATGAGGGACCAAGCCCACACCCTGGTCTATAAGCCTTCTCATGGTATCAAGACACAGGCTATCAGGCCGGCTGCTGGCGAGCTGCACAGAGTCCAGCCAACGGGCCTGCTCCAGCCTCTCCCTCAGCAGGGGTAGTTGGGGAAGTTCCACGTCCAGACTGAGACTAACATCCAATAAGCCCTGCAGCTCTGATGGGCTAGGAGACTCATCAGAGAGCAGCCTTTCACAGCACTGCTGAAAATCATCCACCCGAGTCAAGAGGTCCTGTAGGGGGAGACGATAACCACATCTTAAATACATGTATAAATATATATATACATACATACATACACACATACATACATATATACATACATATATATAAAACATGCATCATTTTCACCTGCACAGTGTGTTGTGGATATATTGACTTGATTTTTATTCTTCCTTTTACTTATTTTATACCTTATTCTACCTCATGCCTGTTATATCCACTGTTTTACATGTATATTTTGTCATATTCTATCTTCATAATTCTGTTATCCTTGACAACATCTCTCTCTCTCCATCTGAGGAGTCGTGTGACAACATTTAACAGTGGATTTCCACATTTTGCCTGTAAAGGTTTGAAGTACTGGATAGTATTCAGGTTTGTTTACTGGGTTTGGTGTATATGTAGCTTTTTCTAGGGGTTACGGGAGGTTTTTGAAAGGTTTTATTGTGGCCAGCTAGTGTTTCTCTGGTCAGTATTATGACAGTAGACACAGAGTTCACCAAGCTAACCAGGACACATGGCATTAAGATGTCGCCAAGCTTCCCTTGGTCTGCTTGAGACTGTGCTTTGGCTGTAGTTGCTGGTTCCAATAGGATTAAGTCTGCAGCTCAGATGAATCAATACCACTGTGGGGATTTTTCTGGACGAGGTTGACAACATGCAGAAGGTGGCTGCAAACAGAATCGGTGTGAGTGAATTTTTGTCCGAAACACTGCCGGTCACTCTGGCAACAGTGACAATGCCCCCCCCCCTCTCCCTGTTTACAAGTGACGAGGTACCGGTGAGATAATCGTCAAGATATTGGAAAACAGTAATAGAAAACAGAAACTAGTACCGTCAGGGTGTAGATCCTCCAGCCTAAGGAGTGAAATAATCTAGTATTTGGGAAGTCTGCACTAAAAAAGCCTACTGATAGTATTTTGTTCCCTGAGTTGGTATAAACCTGTCCAAAAATATCCCCAATCATTCCATATCCTTTACCTACTCAGTTATAAGGGATTCAGCCTTCTGACTATTTTCTTTCTGAATGTTCCGGATGTTACTGGGTATCAACCGCTTGGCAGTCACTTGATACCCAGTTAACGCCTGCAGCCGATAACCCCTTCCCAGGGTATGCTTTTTCTAAAGTGAGGAGTTCTGTGAGGACGTCAGATTGCTGGAGCTGAAATGACTCATAATGGGAGATATGAGCACCTAAAAAACAAGTGTGAGGGGATAAGCCTGGAAGATAGGATCGCTCCAAAACCAGAGTGGGGTGTGTCGACTTTCCACCAATGGCCAGCATTTAAGGAGGGGATGGGGATGAAGGGAGACACAGAGTTGTGGGCTTTGTGTGTTGTTGAGTCGGGGGAGGCACAACTTACCTACTAGTCAGTATGCCTTTAAATTATATCAAAGCTTTTTATCCAAAACCACACAGGCACAATTTATTGTGAAATCATATAGAATGTATAATGGCTGATCATCACTAACTGTCAGTAACGGGGCCTGACGTATGTTGCAAGGAAGGTTGTCCAGCTGACTGACAAAGGACCTCAACTCCTCCACAGTCAACTCATTCTGGCTTTGAGTCTTCCCTCCTCCAGAGCGATACCTACAACATGGAGGAAGCCTTTATAAGTGTGGCCGAATGGTAAACACATTTGATGAGATATCACAAAAAGAGGTGAATCTGTTCAACTGGATCAGAAGTTTATTGGGAAACGTTTCCCAATAAACCTCTGATCCAGTTGAACAGATTCACCTCTTTTTGTGATTTCCCTACCTGGATTATTGAGCATGCATCAAGACATTTGATGAGATAGTTTAGGATTGCATCCAAACTGTGAGACAAGCACACAGACATTAAAATTCCACACCTCAAAATTCCTCTCAAAGTTAAAATGCACACAAGCTTGGTGGAGGCCCCAGTGGCTCAGCAGTAGGAGCTGGGTGTGGCAGGCTCACTCCTACCATGGGGTGTCTGTGCTATAGAAATAGCCCCGGTGCATCTGATTAAAACTAACTGCCGAGTCGGTTTCTCTTGTTGAGCCTGTTTATACTGTTTCACAAAAATGGTGAGTCGGTTCAACTGGATGAGAAGTTTATTCAGATACGTCTCATCCCCCCTCACAGAGGAGACATCTTCAGTCAGCAGCCTGCAGCAGCCCCACGCTGACAGACAACACAGTGCATGTCTGCAGACTGAGGATGTCTCCTGTATGAGTCATGAAACGTTCCTCAATCAGCTCCTCATCCAGTCGAATGGATTCACCCTGTTTGGAATTTCCTTACCTGGATTATTGAGCAGCATCAAGACAAGCATATACTGTTCCTATTTGGTGATAGTTCCCCTTGCTGATACTGCTCCTCTTTCATCCCTCTCTGCTTTGCTGCAGTCACACTGTAATTTCCCCCTTGTGGGACTATTAAAGGAATCTTATCTTGTCTCATCTAAAGTGGAGAGACCCAATGCACGGATGTTCACTTGTGTGCTGTTTGTACCTCGTCTGCCTTTTCCCGTTGAGAAGCTGTTGGGCCAACACGGCACACTTTTCAGCATCCAAGGTTACTGTACGCAGCTTACGGAGGAGGTCACACTGTGGGAACATCTTCACCTCTGCCTGCTCCACCAGGCTGCGGAGCTCTTCCAAGCCTGAGCAGAAACAAAGAGAATCTCTCATTGTGATAATGGGCTACAGGAATAAAATGATCTTGACTTGATACCTTGAATTTACATTACACACATCCACGGTACAGCAGATTTCCAGTAAGCGTTGATTTGATGATTGCATTTGTTCAATAACAGAGCCCTAAAAGGGAGTCATCACAAAGATGCAAAACAATAAACTAACAAACAAACATGCAAATCGTGCCGGTGAGCAGAGGAAAAAGATTCAGATAGCAGGAGAAGAGATTTGAGCTTCAGCAGGGAGGAGGACCACAACACGTAAATCAGCAAATGACACAAGTAAAGGAATCAAACAGGTGCCAACACTAATGCTGGAATTCAGTTTGAGCGAGGTGAGAAATAGCGGTGACATCCAAACGTGCTTGAAAGCTGTACGCATCAACAATTCCATTTGAATCTAATTCTGATTGAGGAGAATGGGCTGTGGGTGGGTGAGAGGGGAGCACAGAGGCATTTGGAAAACTGGGTTGAAGAAGTCGGTTACAAACTCACCTCTCTTCTTGTTTTGCTTTAACTCCACAATCTCCTTGACACTGCAGACCCAGGCTTTGTAGGATTCCACACGTAGTTTAATGGCTGCCCTCATGGGGTGCAGCTCTGCCAGTGTGAGCTTGTACCTGTGGGACAGATGGACGTAATATTTGTTAAAAATACTGTTGATCACTTTATCAAGAAGCCGTGGCCCGATCAAGTATTGACCCCTTTCCATAATCACACAAAGTTCTTCAGATTGTTATGGACATCTGTGCCTAGACTTCTATTCAGTCTAGGTCAAGAGAAACCATCACAAATTCTATATTAACACAGAACTCGGTGAAAGATCCACTTGCACTTGACCAGATATATCCATTGTGGTTTATTTTGGGTTAACTCACAGTGACTCTACATGTCAGCCATTTCTCAGACTGCATGTTTCACCTTGCTTTTCATCGTCCATTTTCTTTCTGAGACCATGTGCAGCTTTTTACATTAATGGCACTGCAGCAGATTATAGCTTTAAGCTAATTCACACATGCAGCCCCTCCTCGTCTCTATGTGATGGTGGGAAGAGACCCGAGCACCCGGAGGAAACCTGCATAGATACGAGGAGAACAAGCAAACTCCACACAGAGAGGACCTGGGACAGGATCTGAATCCAGGACATCTCTCTGTGTGTGTGTGTGTGTGTGTGTGGGGGGGGTGTTTCTGCTAAGTTTCTACTGTCAACCAATCTTTAGCCATGTTTGTGCTAGATTGGGTTAGAGTTTCCATAACTTGGTGATTTTCCTTTCTTTCGGGGGACATTCTGCCCCTTTATTTGATAGTCCAGACGAAGGGGCAGGGAAGGTAGTGGAGAGAGAGGGCGAGGACATGCAGTCAGTGGCAGGACTCAATCCCAGACCAGTTAGCTAAGGACTTCTGTGACACACACCAGGTGAGCCGCTGGGGTGCCCAGACTTGCTGCTCTGTCAGCACTAGTTCAAAGAGCACATGACTGTTGAATAGATTCATGCAAGTTTCACAGCATTATTCTTATTCTTCTTTTACTGCGGCAGCCAGTCTACTTCACACACAGAGACAGAGGATTACACTGGTCATGATAGAGGTGAGGGGCAGCATGACTCAGTGGGTAGAGAGGTCACCTGGCGATCAGAAGGTTGCAGGTTCGATCCCCGCACCTGCAGAGAAGTGTGTCGAGGTGTCCTTGAGCAAGACACTGTTCCCCTAACTGCTCTGCCCTGTGATAGACTGGTGACCTATACAGGGTGTACCCCGCCTCTCACCCAATGAGAACGGAGATAGGCTCCAGTATCCCTGTGACCTTCGGATAAGGGGTTGATGATGGATGGAACTAAAATGTTGTTTGTCGAGGAAAATAGAATTAGCTCGAAGCTGTATGTGTGTGTGTGTGTGTGTGTGTGTGTGTGTACACACACACACACACACACACACACACATACAGCTTCGAGCTAATTCTATACATGACCCATCCTGTGTGTGCATATGTAATTCTATACATATGCATGTGTACATATGAAGTATTTAAACGGGAACAGTGCATACTCTGAATACTAAAGTGTCACTCATTGTGTCTGTGTGTTTATCACTTGTACCATGTGTGCTCTCTGTGTGTGTGCATGTGTGCATATGTGCACGTGTTCTGTGTGTGTGCGTGCAGGCTGCCTGTTCGTGTGGTCTGATCAGTGTGTCATTGTGTGTCCCCTCTCCCTCTCCCTGCCAGTCACCCCAGAGGCCATCGGCTTCCTGTCTGCGGTGGGCGTCTTCGTCGTGGTGCTGGCCGTACTCTTCCTCTTCATCAACAAGAAGCTGTGTTTCTCCCATGTCGGTGGACTGCCCTGTCTGGAGCAGCGTGGGCGGAGGAGGAAGGGCCGGGCTGGGATCCGCCAGGGGCTCGGTGAGTGATGGTGGGCGTGGCTTGATGGACATGGCCTGAGGTGTTCATATGGGGGTTGTTGGTGGTGGTGGTGGGATGGTGGCAGATGGGGGTGGAGGTGCTGAAACCACCAAGGGGCCCTGAAGGATGTCACAGTATACAGCTGTTATTAACACTGGTCACTGGGGCCCATTCACCCGCTGCATGTTGCTACACGGCTCTTGTGGTAACTTGTCACGCTGCCTTACTTGAGTCACTTGTGTTTGTTGTTTCTCAATGAGGTTCTGGTGCTGACAGGCAGATTCTGTGTGTGATATCTGCATCTTCTAGCACCGGGTCCCCCCTGCTTTCTGTATCATGTGGTAAACTGAGCATAGGAAAGGCCAAGAGGTGTGGCATAGCTCAGGAGGTACTGAAGCCATCTAGTAATCAGAAAATCAGTTGTTCAATCCCCAGTTCCTTCAGAAGGCATGTTGAGGGGTCTTTGAGTAACACACTGAACCCCTAACTGTATTTAGGCCTGTCCAGGGCCTTCCCCCCAGTGAGTGCTGGGACAGGCTCCAGCATGGCTCCTCATCCTGACCTCAGATAAGTGGCAGACAATGGATGGATGGATGAAAGTTGGTTGGTGACTAATACTCAGTGTTACTGTCAATGAGGTCAACAGGACAGCATACTGAGGTGAAATCAGATGAAAGATGACACATGCAGGAGAGGGAGATAGATGCTGTGTGACCGAGCTGCCGCAGCCTCTTCAGAGTTCATCATCTATCCGTGATTGGCCGCTGGTCCGGCGTGGGTCATGGGGTCATGCTGGAGTCTACCCCAGCATTTGTTGGGGAGGCGCCCTGGGCAGCTCACTGCTCTGTCTCAGGGCTTGAATAGTTGATGGTTTGGTGTCTTGCTCAATGACACGACATATTGTTTATATGATAAGAATCATCCTGGTGTTTAGATCTGACCTGTTGTGTCCCAGATGTTCATCAAGAGGCACTGTCCCCAGGAAGGAGATAGTTATTATTATTATTGTTATCATTATCATTATTAATAATAATGATAACAGTTATATTAATAGATCTCTTATAATTCCATAATAATTCTGTTCTCCTGATCATGTGGTGTGGTGTCAACTGTGTCTTATTCTGTGTTCACATCCTCCATCACCTGTCTGTCTGTCTGGGGAGAGAGATCCTCCTCTGTGTCTTATTCTGTGTTCACATCCTCCATCACCTGTCTGTCTGTCTGGGGAGAGAGATCCTCCTCTGTGTCTTACTCTGTGTTCACATCCTCCATCACCTGTCTGTCTGTCTGGGGAGAGAGATCCTCCTCTGTGTCTTACTCTGTGTTCACATCCTCCATCACCTGTCTGTCTGTCTGGGGAGAGAGATCCTCCTCTGTGTCTTACTCTGTGTTCACATCCTCCATCAACTGTCTGTCTGTCTGGGGAGAGAGATCCTCCTCTGTGTCTTATTCTGTGTTCACATCCTCCAT
>OMLC01104359.1:2060-14884 GCA_900302585.1 Regalecus glesne
GAGCCCCTTGACACTGCCTCCCCTCATCATAATCAACAGCATGATGTCTGTGGTGAAAACCTTCAGATTTGTGGGTTCCACAGTCTCCCAAGACTTACGGTGGAGGAAGAGCAAGACATCATCATTAAAAAGCCCCAGCAGGAGATGAACTTTCTCCATCAGCTCAGGAGGTATTATTTAAACTCCTCCACCTTCCTCACCTCCTCCATCTCTCCTCTCATCCACACATATGTATTCTGTCTTGCTCCTCCTGACTTCCATTCCTCTTCTCTCCAGTGCAGACCTCCACCTCTCCAGACTCCACCTGCTCCCTACTCTCACTACAGACCACCATGTCCTCCACCAACATCATAGTCCTCAGAGACTCCTGCCTGATCTCCTCCATCAGCCTGTCATCACCACTGAGAACCAGAAAGGTCTCAGAGCTGATCCTTGATGTGACCCCACCTCCACCTTGACCCCTCCATCACTCCTACCACACCCCTCACCACTACTGCCCTCATACATATCCTGCCCCACCCTGACACACTTCTCTGCCCCTCCTGACCTCCTCATCCAGCACCACACCTCCTCTCTCAGCACCTGTCATATGCTGTCTCTACATCCACAGAGACACCATGTGACTCCTTCTGACCTCCTCCATGTTCCTCCATCAACCTCCTCACAGCAGACATCACATGTGTGGATATGATATGTGTTCTGGACCAGCCACCTTTCTCTCTTCATCCTCTTCATAGCTGCCCTCACCTCCTCCTCGCTAATCCACTGCACCTCCTGATCCACTATCTCCACATCCCCAACCTTCTCTCTCTCTCTCTCTCTCTTGTTCTTCATTCATCAGCCCCTCTAAGTATGCCTTCATCTTTCCAATAGACTCTCCTCATTGGTCAGCACGTTTCCATCTGTATCCTTTAGAGATGGAAACGGGCTGATAAATGAGGAGTCTGTTAAAGGGGTACTCCCACCAGCACAACAATGGCGTCAGCCGCTAAAAACTCAAGCTAATTATTGACATTGCCCAATCTGGGAATTTCTTCCGATGTGTCTAGCTGATAAAGTGAAGCTTTAACTATGTTCACGCTAAATGTTGTTTTTCTCCAAGTGCCAGCAACAAGCTTCAACATTTTAACTGTACGGAAGCACTTGGGAGTATCTGGGGTACAAAACTGGGTTAAGGCCAGACTCCTTTGAGGCCAAGATTGAACCTCGCGATTTTGGCCCAGTTTCGCCACAATTGTATCATCGTCGACAAATTCCCAGCATCTCCTGATTATGAATATCAGGAATGATGAACATCCGTGTTCACCCTGTGTGGTGTGATGTAATCCAAGAACAGCAACGTGACCTCTTGGACGCCCCACGACACTCCAAGGACAAATCGAGCATGACGGAATTTGTTGTAGCAGAGGCAGTTCAGAGGACTGGTGAGTAGCTAGTTAAGCTACGCTACGCTATCATTCCCATCTGGCACCGGCCACAATAGCGTACAACAGTCTGTTTTTTTCCCTTTTCTGTTTCATTTCAGAACACAAGACTTCCAGCCTCACACGAAGCATTTCTACAGCCATTACTGAAAAGCTCTTGAGCCTCCTCCCTGACAACCCAGGGAGATCATGAAAGACAGCACACACTCGTGGGCCGGGGTCTTACTTGTAGTGCTGCCAGTCTCCTGGCCAAGACGTGGCAAGGACGTATGGCGACGGATCGTCTGATCTGACATGCCGACTATCGCCAAAGTCAAAAATATCACGCCGTCTGATCCTGGCTTAACACTACCAATCTCATTATGCACCTTAAGAGCCTTTAACCTGAACACCAGTCAAGAACAAAAGGCCCTGACGAAAACCTGTCAGCAGCCTCTACTATTGTTCTGACTATTCTATCTGACAAGGTCAAGAAATGTAGTGACCGACCCAAAGGGGAAAGCCTTCAACAACAAAACCATTGAACTGATTAATGTTGATGACCAGCCTCTCAGCTTGGTGGAGGATGTGGGCTTCGACAGACTGATGATGTACTAAGTGCGCTGTGCGGAGAAGTCATTACATTCTGGCTGTGGCCTTCCCTGCAAAGTAATGTCTCCAATCACATGGAGAAGCTCGTCACCGATGGCACTCATAATGGCTCGACCAAAGACATCTGGATATCAAGAGTAAGTCCCGTCAGCATGAGGAGGCTCACTGCTCAGTGGATTGATGCTTCCCTTGTCACACAAAGTCACCTACACTCATTAAATCCCTCCTCACTTGAGTCAGTCCCTGTAAAACAGATCATATTGGGTATGCAACCATGGCAGTCACTGTGGGTTACGTAAGGAAGATAATGGCTATTTAGCACTGCAAATGGGCCAGACAAAGATCCCCCGTGTTAACAAAACAACTGTAATAAAGGCTTTTAAATTGCACCCTGTGGAATGTGTCATGGATGATTGTGCAATGGCTTGGATACAGGAAGGTAGTTAAGAAGAGCTTAGGCAGATTTGTAGTTGGGTTTGCTTGAGCATTAGCGTTGCAGAGCAATGACTGGTTTGAATGTTTTCTTACACTGCACAGTATCATTACCTTAATTGCTCAGAAGAATTGTTTTTCCTCTCTTTTTTGCCAAGTCATTAACAAAAGTGAATCTAAACTCTCATTAGGAGGAGACCGAGAGACCACAAGGACAATGGAACAGTATGTTAAACAGAATAGGTTGCAATGGAAAGTGAAGTGTCCAAGGTGCTGTCCTGTCCTCACTTAATTACACTTTAGGATAGGCCTGAGAGATTATAGATGAAACGATCATCAGCAGCAATACCCTCAATTTAGTGCCCCCCCCGCCCCCGTCAGTGACACATGAAAAAGAATGTCTTCCTAAGGTCATTACTTTTCCATAGAAGGAGGAATTTCAGGAGAATATCCTCTTACTCATGTTTTTTTTAACTTTGCTAAGGAAAGACATGCAGGAGAGCTGCAGCACTGATGGAACATGGTCAGACACTTTGCTGCTGACCATGCATCACTTATAGTGACCACAACCTGTTTCTGTCATCTCCACAGTTTACATTCAATATCTGTAAATGTGGCTTTTTTCTTTTTATTGCAAAAACCGAAACGGGATTTTCAATTGGTACAGAGATTCTTCAAGTGTTATTTTTGAAAAATGTGATATTGCTCTAACAGCTATGAGTAATTCAAATGGTCTGGGAGAAAATGAAGCCTGTTTTTTAACCCTGCGTCTGTATTCAGGAACTAAAGCCCTCTGCTTCTCGGAGGCTCAGACCAACCAGGGTGGAGCTCTGTGATGAGGGGATCCGACTACCTGTCAATCTTTCACATTCACGTCATTACAGCTCTCATAGCTGTTGATAGACTGTATTGCATTCATCTCAATACATAGTTCACATTTAAGAAAAAAAGTGCTCAACATAGTCAACAGTGGGCCAAGTCGTTATTCAGACTACAGGCAAATTGGATTTATTTCTCAAATCAGATCTAAGACACACCGTCTGGACTGTTATTTGAAAGGGATCAGATTTGCGTGTCTGGGAATCCTCACCCTACCTCCATAGGTTGCTGTGCTGGTTGGTTGCTGCCAAATACAGAAGGAACACGTTACTCAGCATCTCTGAGGAAGTCTACTCTAAAGTGCTGGAGAGGAGAGTCTGGCCTACAGTCAAACCTCAGATTGAAGAGGAACAATGTGTAGCCTGATGTGATTATGGAACAACTGACCAGCTCTTCACTCCTGCAAGGATCCTGGAGGGGGCCGGGGAATATGCCCATCTGGTCTGCATGTGTTCTGTGGATTTGGAGAACGGCTGGGAGGTGCTGAAGGAGTATGGGGTGAGAGGGTCACTACTCAGGGCCATCCAATCTCCATATGTCCGAAGCAAGAGCTGTGTCTTGGTTCTCGGTAGTAAGTAAGACTCATTCCCAGTGGGAGTTGACCTCCTTCAGGGCTACGCCTTGTCACCTCTCTCGTTTATAATATTCACGGACAGGATCTCGAGGCGTAGTTGTGGAGGGGATGGATTGCAGTTCAGCAGACTGAGGATTGCTTCACTGCTTTTTGCAGATGATGTGGTACTGATGGCATCGTCGGCCTGTGACCTCCAACACTCTCTGGATCAGTTCACAGCACAATGTGAAGCAGCAGGGATGAGGCTCAGCACCTCTAAAGAGCCGGTGGACTGACCAGACCAAGTAGGGAATGAGTCCTTACGCCAAGTGAGGGAGTTCTGGTATCTCGGGGTGTGGTTCTCAAGTGAGGGGACGATGGATGGATGTTTTCTTCAGTAGAGAAATATTGCTAAAATCAGATTTATTAGGTCTTTTAGGGATCGGGAAATATTAATTCCCACTTTCATCTGCTCCCACCTAGTTTACTGTAAGTCTCTCTTCTCCTGCCTCGATCAAGCCACCTTGACTCTCTGTTTATTCATCCTCACCCCCAGTCATATTTGAACTGCTCCTTTGTGTAGAGAGGAGCCAGAGGAGGAGGTCCGGCCTCTAGTCAGGAGGCCACCTGGTCTCCTCCCTAATGAGGTGTTCCACACATGTCCAGCTGGGAGGAGGCCACGGGGCAGACTGAGGACCAGGTGGAGGGATTATATCTCCACACTGGCCTGGGACCACCTCAGGACCCCCAGTCAGAGCTGGTGGATGTGCCCAGAAGCAGGGACAACTAGAGCCCCCTGCTGGAGCTGCTCCCTCTGCAACCCGACTTCAGATAACCAGTTGACGACGGATGGATAGAATTTGGCTCCATGTTGAGAAATGGAACTGAATACAGTCTGGAGTCTTGTAGCTACAAACGCAGCAGAGTTATGGATTTCTTTCATAGAATTCAAAGCTACTACCAAAGTCAGAGAACACTTACACAATAAGGAGAAAAGGAGTTTCTCTACCTGGCCTGTGGTTTTAAACATTGATCGTGTCCATGTCTTAGTGAAACGAGTCTGCAATTGAGTAAAACAAGTGAAAAAAGCTCAACAAAATAAAAGAGGATGTGTCCCTTTCTGTTTGTCTGCATCCATTGTCCGCAGGCGTTTCTTGCGATAGCGTGGCGAACAGGTATGGGAGAGAGTAAGAGAAGATTGTGTATTAGTTAATTGAGTCTGGATGGTTTGCTTCTCTTGAAAAGAGGATCAAACGGGTTGCCAAATAGCCTCAGAGGCCATTAACCTGGGTGCCCACTCAACAAAGGTCTAAGAAAAGTTTCCTGAAAGAACCTCACATGGCATCCATATTTTACTCATCAGACATAACACAGAAATGACTCTAGACGTACCATTCTCCCAGGGCTTCGAGGCAGCGCATACGGCCCAGGATCAGCTCCGGATCCTCCTTATTCATGTCAATCTTTTTGTCATATGCAACCAGGGCATCCTCCCACTCATGCAGCTTCTCATACCAGGTGGCTTGAATTTCCTTTTAAAAAAACAGAGGGGGTACGTGGGGTGAATGACAACTGGAACTCACAACCTTTAGAATTAGAATGATTCATTCCTAAGGCTTCCAAGACAGTTTGACTATATAGAAGAATAGTTTGAGTGAGGACACACCGAAGCAGCAAACAAGAAAAATACAACCACGTTTCAGGAAGGGAAAGCAGTTTTTAAGTCCCACTGCCAGAAAAGGTAGAAGAGACCCCGTTTAAGGCTGAGACAATCCACCTCAATACAATAGTTCAAGACTTGATGGACATTTTATAAATACCCCTAATTTTTATTTATTGATTAATTGTATTGAGCTTATCTGTCTACTCTGATTCTTCATGTTTGGGTATAAAGCACTTTGTAACCGTGTGTTTATACAAGTGCTACATAAATAAACTTAGCCTACTCACTGATCATGGAACTTTGATACCTTGTTGAAATTGATCACAGATGTAAGGGAAGGCTTTGATTATTTCCCTCCCATTCATCAGATCCAGGGATGGACAGTAAGAACCGTTAATGAACCAAACAGAGCTCCACAGCTTTTACTGCACAAATACCACAACAATGGGTCTTTCTCCTGTGAAATACCTCTTTTATGGAATACAGGAGACGTTTTGACTCCAAACTTGCCTCCAACAACCCAGGGCACTTGGGGCCAAGGACTCCAAAATATTGCAGACTTCAAGGACAGATAAACAAGGGATCTCAAACATGGCTCCCACCCTCCCAGATTAACTCAATTCCATATAAGCCAGATTTGCCCCATCTTCTAGACCCGCACCAAGCCCTCCCTCTTGTGACAATCAGGGTCTCCTCAACCACCACAGAATCCCTGCAGTCCTCCTCCCTTAGCCTTGACTGAAAACCTGAGCCATCCTCATCCCCACGCTCCTCCTCTGCTACTGCTGAAGATCAGGAATGCACCCTTGCCATCAATAAGATCGAGGTTTACTGTACATTCAAATGGATCAACCCATTTAAAGCGGCATGTCCAAATGTCATCCCTGGACATGTCTTAAAGGTCTGCATCCACCAGCTGGAAGATTCACGGACATATTTAACCTGTCCCTTTCCCTCCAGACTGTCCCAACCCGCAGAAAGTAACCAATGACTGGCGCCCTACTGCCCTCATCCACATAGCACATGGGGAGCTGGTTAAATCCCTCATCTAACCCCTACCCCCACTCCCCCATATTAACCTACTGCAATTTGTATACTGCCCACAAAGAGCCAAAAAGAATGTCAATGCTCACCTCCCACACACCACCCTGTCCCACCTGGAAGGGAGGGACACCTATGTGAGGATGCTGTTTGTGGACTACAGCTCAGCATTCAACACTGTTAGTGCCCTCTAAGCTGGTCAATAAGCTCAAGGACCTGGACCTGAACACAGCACTGTGTGACTGGATCCTGGACTCTCTGATGGACCGCCTCCAGGTGGTGAGAGTGGACAACTGCACTTAATGTCCACCAACTCTCACCATGGGAGTACCACAGGTCTGTGTCCTAAGCCCTCTCCTGTATTCCCCTCTACACATAGGACTGTGGTGACAAAGGGTTCAAACATCTTTTATGAAGTTCATGGATGACAGCAGTTGTGGGCTTGATCTCCCTCAGTGATGAGACGTCCTACAGGGAGGAGGTCAGCACCCTAGAACAGTGTTGCCAGGACAACCACCTCTCACTGAACGTCTCCAAGACCTGTTTTACATGTCATGATTAGTCTCCATATTATGGGGGAGGAAAAAGACTTACATCAAGCTTGGGGCTTGTACTCTGACACATGAATCAGGCTGTGGTAGATGGCTTCCAAGGACACTCACTTTGTCTTCAGTGACAACTCGCATGCTGTTTGCATGTATGTGTGAGTAACTTAATTTAAACAAGCCAGCACAACAATGTACAGTGATGATTGTATATTTTAGGAGCAACTGAAAAGGGACATTCTTCAGAGACTAATATGTAAACTAATATGGCAATATGTTAATGTTTACATCGTGCCAATAAAGCCTTTTTGGCATTTTTTGACTAACAGCTGATGTTTCCGTGCCTTGAGCAGGCTGAGCTGTGCAAGTTTAAAACTAATCCACACTACATGCATTGTCAATGTCTCAAAAACTTGTCTTTTGAATTGTCCACTCAAGTCAGTTTTATTTGTATTGCCCATTATCACAAAAAAGTGCCTCAGTCAAACTAGCAGCTGAACTGGGTTTTCTCAGGAGGGTGTCTGGTGTCTCTCAGAGACAGGGGGAGAAGATCAGCCATCGTGATCTGTTCTGTTCCCTTATCAGTCCACCAAGGGGAAATATCCAATTCTCTGCATTTGACCCATCCTCTTGTATAGGAGCAGTGAGCAGCCACCATATGGCACCTGGGGAGCCATTAGGGGTTCAGTGTCTTGCTTAAGGACACCTCGACCTGCTTTCTGCGGGACTGAGGATCGAACCTGCAACCTTCCGATTGCCAGATGACCGCTCTACCCACTGAGTTATGCCGCCCCACTGAGCAATGAGGGTCTCAGAGTAGAGACTCTGCTCCTCTACCTGGAGAGGAGCCAGCAGAAGAGGTTCAGCATCTAGTCAGGAGGCCACCTGGTCTCCTCCCTAGTGAGGTATTCCAGCTGGGAAGAGGCCATGAGGTAGACTGAGGATCAGGTGGAGGGATTATATCTCCACCCTGGCCTGGGACCACCTCAGGACCCCCAGTCAGAGCTGGTGGACGTGGCCAGGGAAAGGAAAACGTTGAGTTCCCTGTTGAAATCTGCTACCTCCACAGCCCGACACTGGAAAACAGTTGTCGATGGATGACATGCTTTTTGCTAAGTCAATTAGGGGCAGGTTATGCAAGAGCCATTTCAGTAGAAGAGATATTTTGTTTAATTATTATTGTGAATTTGTGAATTTGATGTACCTTTGGATATATATATATATATATATATATATATATATTTCCCAAGTAGATACTTAATAGATGATTACAGCTATTTTGCTCTGATTGGGTAACATTTTAAGAAGGACCATAAGTTTCACTTCTGCTTTGTTAGTCGATAAAGCTATGAGCGTACTAGTCTTTGACCGTGTCTTTATTTTATTTTTGCAAATTTTTCAATACCTTCAGTAAACAGTTAAAACGTGAAGAACTTTGAGTCAAGAGTATCATTGAGTCACTCGTCAACTATATGATTGGTTTCAATAGCTTAAGTGGGCCTTTTGAACATGTAGAAAGTGCCCCGCTTGCTTGTGGTATCACCGTGTTGTTTATCAGGGTGGGGATGCTGCAGTCAGCTCAGACTAAAGATGTCTCCGGTAGGAGAGCTGAGACGTCTCTGAATAAACTTCTGATCCACTTGAACCGATTCACCTTTTTTGTGGTTTTCTAGTCTCGTGACCACCCAAAGTGCTTTACAATGAATGTCTCACAGCTCCTGAGCTATGTGCCAGGATACGTATCACTTCATTGGAGCACCACGCTTCATCCTGGCAATTTGTAGATTCTTCCAGTGGCAAGAAGAAAGCATTGAACTTGAACTGAGATACTGAATGGAGGCACAGCCGAGCACAGTTAGAGGGCATTGTGACATTTTTGAGTATGTAATCATACTCAAATGTACTATTCAATCATATGGAATCATATTTGAGTGATAGGAAGAGATGAATCGGCCAGCCGCCAGATTATAACGGTATGAGGTAGTGCTCTGTAACTGTAAGTGTGCTGTGGTGGTACGAGTGGGGTAAGGAGTTGGGTAAGGAGAAGCATTAGAGTAGACAGTTGAACCACATTTTTATTTGATAATGTGGGAGACGCACTCTCCGCTTGAGGTATTTACACAATTTTTATGCTTTTCTCTTGTGCACAGCAGTTGGGCAGCTGTCACATGACTTCTGCAGCTCATGACAGTAATTCATTTCATTAATAGTGAAAAATGCTGTCGGACGATTAAAACATTCGACCCTCATCAAAGGAAGTTTCTAAGTTTCAGTGTACACAGAGTATTCAACCTGTACAATAATAACGTTACTATTCACATTCATCTGTACAAGTTATATTTACAGTGATCACATTGGGAAAGAGTCACAACCTGAGGAGTGAGTTCCAGAATAAACTTAACTCATTCACCATGGGGAGAAAAGCCAAACAATAACAGATGAACCATCACAGGAACTATCCAACCAGTCGTAGTGAAATGCATCTTGAACAGCGACTCACCAGTTTGCCTTGTCTAATATGCTTAAGGGTGACAGCACTGTACCGTGGGTTGAAGTGGGTGTACTATGTATGTGGTAGCTCCATTCCACAACACTAGCTTTAACATCTCCGTTCTAATTGGGTGAATAGAAATAAGCACGGGTACATTCCACTACTGTGCCTTGAACAGTTTGTTCATCAACTTCTGTTGAGGTAGGCAAATCATGGCAGGTTAACGGAGGACTGAATTAGAATAGTTGAGTCTAGCATAGGGCAGTGTGGACACGTGTTGAGTTACTCCCGAGTAGATGTGCCCATGGCGAGTTTACACATTGTGTGTGCAATTAGTAAAAGAAACACCAAACCACAAAATGATAGAATCCATGTAAGGGAGGAGCCATCGAGGTCCGACACTGGGCCGAGGCTAATGGGGAATGAATAGGTGAAGAGGTGCAGCTAGCTAGGGATGACTGGGACAGAGGACACTGATGGAATGTTCTACGTGTGTCACTTGGTAATTAATCACAGACAGCAGAATGTGTGTCGTTAACTTTCAATACAAAGCATTCTGTGTTCACCTGGTAGCCAGGTGTGGAGTCAGGCCAGGAGAACTACTGAGGCCGGTTCTGGTAGCCTTATGTACATGGACTGCCAGCTACAGTCAGGCAGGACACACGCCTTTAGGGGACAGAGGAGTTCACCCTCGTCCTCATGGCTTTCTGAGCACTGCTTCTAATTATCCAATGTGACCTGGCAAGTCTTCAAACACGTGACGAGAGAAAAAAGCTATGAACAGAGGAGGTCATTAGTTTCTTGTGCCAGTTGCTTTCATCTTTTCCTGTTATGCTCACAAAACACACAAACTGTACATGGGAACGTGCTCAGTTACTCTCCAGACAAAGACATCCGATATTACACCATGAGAAACACACCTGGATGTGCAGCATTCTCCCAGGACTGAAATGTTAACCAATAAATAAGCATGAAATTAAATAACCAGAACAATCATTGTCTCATTAAAGGATGATCACAGATCCAGTGATCAAATTATAACTTAAACAGTTTGTTAGCAAGTTTTAAAAATAGCTGAAATGCTCCAATAAGTCCTTCGTTGTCCTATTATCCACTGAACGACTCAGGGGTCAGGGAGTGGAAAATAGGAACGCTCTACAGCACCTGAATAGGCCAGGTACTGGACAGAACGGCAGTGACCCCTCTACATGCCCAGCCGGGACAGGACGCCTGCTCTCTCTGGACCCTTTTCACTGATTTTCCATTTCAAAAGAATATTTAAAAAAAGGGAAATCACCACGAGAGGGAAACGTGTCTCTCTTCAGCCCATTCCTGACATCTGCTTGGCCTTCACTGTCCATTCGTAGGAGGGTTCTGGAGAACTTGAGAGAAGCTGGGTGGAGTAAGCCATGTTTATGCACGAAGGAGCTTTGGGTTTGGTAGGAAAGCAGCTGTGTTTCTTCTGTGTTGAGGTGTCTGACCTGCTCACTGCCATGGCCTGCTAAGCCTTGTAGCAGCTGCCCTGTGTGGTCAGGGCCAGCTGGCCGTTTGACGCCACCTCACTGGCCTCATCCTCCAGCAGCCCTGAGACATCAGCGTTGGGGATGCTGTCATGGTAGCTGCTGAAGCTGATGTTGTCCTCTTTCAGCTCGATGGTCCAGAAGGGGGCATTGAGTTTGCGGTTCTGGTACTCTCTGTACATGTACACACCTCCCACGAAGCCCAACAGTAGCACCACCACTAGAATGATAACGGCCAGGATAATGATGTTGAACTGGGTCCAGGACACCTCTGTTAGGGCGGCTGTGGTGTTGTCTGTGGGGCTGCTCAGGCTCGTCAGCAGGGTCTGGGTGGTAGCGGCGTTAGGGACGGCGCTGGTGTTGGTCCGGGTGGTGGAGGCTGGTCTGCTGCTGGCTGTGGTAGAGGCTATGCTTATGGTGGTGGGGGTGACAGCAGGGGAGGTTGTCCGAAGCCGGGGGGTCTCTGTTGTGATGAAGAGAGCTGGTGTAGAAACGGGCCGACGTGCTGCAAAGACAAACATTCCAAACATCCGCAGACATTAAAGCCCTGAACTTTGTTGGTACATGCTCAGAGAGACAGCGTGTAACGTGTGGTACCACACCCGGACATGGAAAGTGCCGTTTCCTAATGTGAGGTGGTCACTCACAGGGATGCTTTGGAATGATCAGACTGTTCTACTTCTTACTCACCCGGCCTGTAGCTCACAGGCAGTTTAAGTTTCAGTCATCTATCCTTCAAGCTCCAGCCAAAGCCACCGTCATGCCAACCGACGAAGAAGCTTTCAGGTTGACTGGAATGTCCTCCAACAGCTGGACTGCTGTGGATTTCATGGTGGCTTTGGCTGAACCATGAGGAGCTTTTTACACCACCTGACGATTGTGGATTTGTACCCCAATCAATGTATTGAACTGTACATAACAAGCCGGAGCCATGTGTCCAGTAAGAGGAAAAGAATGGATGACTGTAAATGAAGCCTGCCTATGTGCTGCATGAGGGGGGAACATAAAGGGGGTGGACTCAATCCATTCCAAACTATTGCACAAAATGTCCACAGACTACGCAGTTTTTTGGACACGAGTAGGTAACTTGAATCCGTTTGTTCATGTGTTTGACAGCCATGCACAGGTGTCGACCCCACCCCTCAGACACACGTCAGCTAAACACCACCAGTGTTCTTCAGTACCACCATATTCTCTGCTTCTGTGGTGGGACATGACAGGTTAACACTCACCAAGCTGGGTACAGTTGTGGGCTCGAGCATCTCCGGTGAAACCAGAAGCACACAGCTGGCACTGAGGCCCTGTGGTGTTGTGAATGCAGCTGAAGCAGTGGCCAGTGTGAGGATGGCAGAGCGGAGAGGGGCCCTTAGGGTCTGCATTCCCATTACAGTCACAGGGTGCACACACTCCAGTGGCTTTGTGGAAGCCGGCACTGCATTCATCACACTCTGAGCCATTGTAATGAGGAAGACACTGGTCACACACTGGGAAGCCACCAGGATCTACACAGGCCAAAATAAAAAGGCAACAGCCCCAGTGTCAACCATCATCATCATAATTAACCAGATGGTTCTTTTTCCCTTAACAAAGACAAATGCCTGTGGGAAGCACTGGCAACCAGTTGCAACGTTTGTTCGGAGACCAGCAAGCCTGTGTGTGTGTGTGTGTGGGGGGGGGGGTACTTT
>OMLC01104363.1:1776-11937 GCA_900302585.1 Regalecus glesne
AGCCAGAGGTCCATAGTTAGTGGGTCATAATTGGCTAAGCCTCACATGGGTATAGGGGTTAGGTTGGATAAAGTATTCTGGGTTCACTAGTGTCCCCCTCTGGGTGGTACAGGCCTCTTGGTTAAGTGAAGGGAAAGTACTCTGCTTCATTCTTCTCTGAGGGCCAAGCACTGTGCTTTCCCCACCAGACCATGATGTGTGGACTAGTGAGGGCTAGTGGTCATGTGACTTGGAGGAGACACATGCTACCACTTCCTCCTTCCTGTTGATGTATCAAAGAGACAGATCCATAAGTAGCTCAGAGAATTTGGTCGGGAAAAAGAGGCTAAATTTCTTTTTTTTTCTTTTTTATAAAAAATGTGTGATGCAAGCAAATCCATGCAGATGGACAGATATAGATATGACTGATTGATTGACTGATTCTCCGCAGGCTGGTCCAGAGAGTGCCTGCAGGATTGGAGCAGTTTTATCCACCTGGCCATTCCCAGCATGGTCATGCTCTGTGTTGAATGGTGGACCTATGAGATTGGAGGTTTTCTGGCAGGTAGACTGAGCAGGCTGTCTTCCACTCTCAAAGAATGCACTGTTTTAAAACATAAATCCATTATTCCAAACTCTTAACACATGATTCCTGTTGACAGGTCTCATAAGCGAGGTGGAACTTGGAGCTCAAGCAATCGTATACCAACTGTCCACCATTGGATTCATGGTGAATTATTCAATGTGCAACAGTATAGCCCTTGCTGTGCCCAATGCAGCAAACCTGTTGAATCTTTGACTTGTATAAAATTAAGCATCTGATCGCGTATAAAGGGCAATTAAGAGTTCATGTGGGGTTCTTTTTATCAGTTCCCCATTGGGATAGGTGTGGCAGGCAGTGTGAGGGTGGGAAATGCCCTCGGAGCTGGAGATACAGCACAGGCCATACTTTCTGCAAAGCTGACATTATTCTGTACAGGTTAGTTGTCGTCCTCTATGTTTGGTATCTCCTGTTAAGGGTTTCCACAGCAGATCATCATCTCCATCTCTTCCTGTCCTCTACATCTTCCTCTGTCTCACCAGCCACCTGCATGTCCTCCCTCACCACATCATAAACCTCCTCTTTGCTCTTCCTCTTCTCCTCTAGCCTGGCAGCTCCATATTCAGCATCCTTCTCCCAGTATACCAGCATCTCTCCTCCACACATGCCCGTTCACTCGCTGTGATCATTTGCCAAAACTATGTTGTTGTCATTATCATGTACACAAGCAACTACTTGGCCAGTTAGGCCCAAATCATCCACAGATTCCTTTAGTTTATCACCGATGCATCTCTCTGAAGAACTTTCTGTGAGAAGGACTGCCAATTTCACTTGCCAGTCTTCCTCAGTGCAGTGGCATGTCACTGGAGTGTAGCTCTCTGTAGTCAAAGCAGTCCGGCAGTCAGTTGTTAAAGTGACATCAACAGTAGCTAGCTTCTTTTTTAACTCAGCCTCTTCTAAGCAATCCGTTGCTCCAAACGGTTGGTCAATGTTTTACTGGATGGAATACGATATCCTGGCTCGATGAATCCCATTATTTCGCAGGACCTCTCGCCGTCAGCCACACTTAAAGGCAGCATGTCTTTAACGATCATATTAACTATGCGTTTGGTAAATTTGTTAGCTCGCTTGTCATCACACCTCCTCCTAGCTAGTGTAGCCTGAATGGCTTTCTGCTGGAACCCTCCGCTGGTGCTGGCTTCACAGGAGTTTACGCTCGGATGAACATTTCTTAAATGATTCATTAGAGGAGATGTTGTACTAGAAGTAAATACAGCGTCGCAGTAAGTGCAGAGGACTTTTTCATCTCTTTTGAAAAAATGATCCCACACTGCACTTCTTCGCCCACTTCATCTTCGCTTGTCTACTGTAGGAACTCGTGCTCGCGCAAGATACCATAAAATTTTGTTCTTATAATGCGCGCGACTAGAAAGATCCTTCATTATGCTTAGATTTTTATTCGAATGAATTAGAGACAAATAATTAATCATTGAATATTCATTAACAACCCTAGTTAGTATACCTGTAAGTTAAATCAGTGTCTTTGAATAACACGTCTATGCAACACGTGTCATTACATGAATAAGGGTTTATATGAAAATAAATAGTAAAAGTGTAATCAGGGTAGCATAGGCAAAATCACAGTCCCCAGAGCCTCACCTACCCTTTAAGATCTGATTAAATTTTGACTTGATTCACGACCATAGTGCTTGCAAATTTATGACTGTGTTGGATGTGGCATGGATGTAATCTTGTTCTTGATTACCTCCTTATCATCTAGGGTTGATCTCGGTGTGCTTGGCAGTTATCATTGGGGGCCTGAAGGACTATGTATCCTACATCTTCACATATGACGTGTGAGTCAATACTGCTGCATACCTCTTTAGAGCTGTTCAGTTTGACTCAACAGATGAGCTGGTACAGGGGATCTCCACCACTGACCTGTAAAAAACATGTGTTATCCATTTGTTTCTGAGGAAATGTTATGTTACGTCACCTACTGAGTCAATACTGCGTCTGTCAAAGACATCCAAAAAATTGTATGACCTTTCACCTCTTCCGCAGTAGAGTACCACAGATGTGAACTTTAATTATACACCATACTCCTTTTATATATTAAATAGGACAGGTTTCTGATGTTTGCCAAAGAAATGCTTATAAAATGCATGAGAAGTAAAATTTCTACATAGCAAAAGTCAAATGACTATAAAGAGTTTTGATGCATGCTCAATAATCCAGGTAAGTACATCCCAGGAAGTTGAATTAGCTCAATCTGGACACAACGCTTAATGGGAATAATATTGCACCATTCATTTAAATGACTTTGTCAGTCTGAGCTGACTGCAGGTATCCTCACCCTAATTGGGAGTGGTTAGATAACGACTGAAACCAGCCATCGATTTAGTGTGCAATCAGGACCCTAATTAATGGTCATAACAATTTGCATATGAAACCGATTGCTGGCTTTGGTTATGAAGCACCTGTGCTGTTTATAGAGGTCGGGATACCTGCAGTCTGTTGGGACACAGAAAGTCACTTAGAATAGAAGTGCTTTATTTGCCACATGAACAAGGCAAGTAGGATTTGTTCTCTGCATTCAGCCTACCCTATTTTATAGTAGCAGTGAGCGTAGCCGCACTGTGCTTGGGGAACACAAGGGGTTCAGTATCTCGCTCAAGAACACGTCAACACTCTTTGTGCAGGGAATCAAACCACCAATCTCCATTACTAGATGACCACCCTACCTCCTGAGCTATGCCACCCCTTGATGAATTATGAAGCGTTTCTTCCAATAAACACTGAGTCCAGATTAACTGATCAACAGTTGAAATTGTCTATTTTGTTCCCACCAGACAAATTAGAGAAAGGGTTTCTGAGGTTATTGGTTTATACGTTCCGTTTTTCTTACTGGACGCTTTAGCGGTGAGTAGCTCTGCACGTAGATTACTGCATTTGAGATTTCAAGGAACTTAAAAACATTCACAATAACTAGCTGATATTCCAAGTGGGACAACATCCCAGTCTAACTACACCCTTCTCTCTCTACATGTCCAGACTGCCTCTGGGAGCATCATGAGAGGAGCAGGCAAACAGAGAGTTGGGGCAATTTGCAACATCATGGGCTATTATGGAATTGGCCTTCCAATCGGAGTGTCTCTGATGTTTGCTGCCAAACAAGGAATCAAGGGTAATTAACTTGTTGTCAAAACTCAACTATTTCCTCCAAAATTGTTGTCTCATTGATGAAGCTGTTTTTTCATTACATCCAAATGTCTCGTTCTGGATAACATCTTGGCTTGTATTTAAAAAGTCACTAGATTCCTGCTCTCTGAACAATATATTACATGGGCCTCAGGATGACTTTACTCTCTTCACTCTGATATTCAGTGCTGAAATACTCTCTTCTAGGTCTATGGGTGGGCATGTTCGTGTGCGTGTTCCTGCAATCTTCCTTCTTAACCCTCTACTTGATCAGAATGAATTGGAGCAAAGCCACAATAGAGGTTGGTAGTGAGAGATACCGACTCGGATCCACCCTAAATTTATGTTTTTTCTTTTCTGTGACAATATTTTTTAAACCACTTTCTTTCTTCCAGGCTCAGAGGAGAGCTGGAACACATGCTAACTACACAGAAACAAGTAAGGCATACTCTACATCAGTGGTGTCCCACACCTTTTTATTCTGGGGCATTTCTGAAAAATAGCAAACCATCATCATTCATTTCACCGTAGGCCTTATCTATAAATAGAGAGGGGCTAATTTGTGCATAAATGGACGATCCCTACTAATTTTACGGCCATTTCCACATTACTTAATGATGTCTTGAACGGGTATATCGGCCATTTTGATACTTACGTTTGATAAATCACAACTTCATTTAAGTGCTCATGTCTATTATTATAACTACTCGGCTTTTGTTTAAATGTAACTATTGCAATCACTTCAAGTAATCCATCATTTCAAACAGTCAATCATTACCTTAGGGATGGCAGGTCTATTCCACGTCAAATCTCACTTGGCCCACTATGTGGTGCCTACTAATCCTGAATAGTATCATTTTAAGCCAACTGTGAATATACAATTCTGCATATTAACTTTACTTACAGTTTCCTAATGTGATAGCTGGGCTTTTTAGAATAGCATTCCAGTCCAGTGTACAAGAGGACAGCACGACGCATATATTGATCGGGGGGTTCCGTCTATTTCCGCTTTCTGTGTTATGGTGGAGACCGTAAAGGGTCGTACAAATTTCAACGTGCGCCCCGTGTGGTTTAAATGTGTACTGAAGGTATAAACACCACCACAACAACAGCTACTACTAGTACTACTACTACCACCACCACCACTACTACTACTGCTACTACTACTACAACTACTACTTTTGACTGCTCCCATTATCCATTAAGAGTCACCACAGCAATCATCATCTCAATCTCTTCCTACCCTCCACATCTTCCAGCCACCTGCATGTCTTCCCACACCACACCATAAACCTCCTCTTTGTCTTCCTCTTGTGCTCTTGCCTGGCAGCACCAGCATGTTTATTTCTATTATATTTAACTTGCATTTAATTGCTCTCATCTTCCCAAATTACCAATTTCAGAATTCTGTGTTTATGTGTATACAGGTGTCTATCAGGATGACCTTGACTTCCCTGAGGCCCATACAGATATAATGGAGCTGAGTGACACTGGGAGTGGTCTGGCTGTCCAAACAGAGGAGAGGAGGCTCTCCCACAGTGCTCTAGTGTTTCGTAGGGGTCTGGCCCTGGCATGCATGCTCCTGATTCTGGCTGCTGGAATAATGATCAACATTTTAATAACTAACTTGGTAATGAGACAAAGATTCCATCCGTCTGAGTGAAGTCCATCTCTAATTGGAGGAGAGACTTTGAGCCCCAGCCCTGAGCTGTGCTGCAGAGGACTGCAGCATGGCTTGTGCTGTTGGTGGACATGACGACGGTCTTAGTGTGGCTTACATCACAACAGTATTGCTGCTTCTCTTTTCAGCCAGGTAGTTTATTACATTCAGCTGTTGATTTGGGGCCTACGATTAGGTGTGTGCACACATTGTGTGTTTGTCCTTGAACAAGACACTAAGCCCCTAACCTCTCCCCGAGCACTGAGGTTGCTCACTGCTCTTATACACCAGGCTGTATTCAAAGTGTGTGAAGAGTGACAAATTGATAAAGCTTCTTTGTCTCCTAAGGTTAACGTCCACGAGTTTGAGGACAACCTAATATAATGTCATGTGAGGAATTGCCTGACTGCTTGAAATAATGCTTATATGACTTATGCCTCCCATAAGACATTTCATTCATCTAAACGGACATTAAAGCAGCTGTGAATGTTAAAGCCTTCGTGTAAATTAGCATAAAGGTTCATCGTCTCGAATACATTTTCACACTGAGACTGTCTGTGTGTATGAATATTGATGAGCTTCAACAGCCGTCAACATCAGTTAGCTGGGATGCTAGCGCTGTCACTCGAAATCATGTCCTCATAAGAGCTGTTCCAGGACTGAAGGAAAATAGCACTGGATATTAGTTAATATGGTATCTAATTATAACCAAGATTAATGTGGGAACATTTTAGTTTCTTTGAGGAATAATTTGAGCATTTCAGGCCAGTACACTGCAGGTCGTCTGCACTGCCTGACTCACTGACGCCTGGTGGCCAAGGTTATATTGCAGCTTTAATGCAAACCAATGGGAGATGAACTGGCTAGCATCCAGAGAGGCTGTGGCCGGAATACTTTACTCAAAAAATGAATGTCAGAATACAGAGGGCCAGCAGTGCTGGACTGTATCAAGGAACTTTAAAAGTAAAATATGTCTGTGATCAAGCATCATCTGCACTGATGATGATGATGATAATGACGAGATGATGTGCACTGGATGAAATTCTCCAAAATTATCACAGTGAAATACATGCTGTACCAAGTCTAACCCTGTCTGTTTTGACCAAGATTTTAACGAAGGGAATACATCAAACTATACTTTGTGGTTATCCTAGGCTTAAAATGTTAGTGGTGTGGACTCAAGTCACATGACTTGGACTCCAGGGAGACTCGACACGTATAAATACGATGACTCATGGTTCGGCTTTGACACCAAAGAACCATGACTTTACTTGAGACTTGAGATTTACAACTTGAAACACCTACTACTTTCTCCACGCCCAAAGATAAACTGCTTTTTAAAAGCGTGCAGCCAATCAATCTAATTTCCATAAATACAGATACACTTTTACCAGATGTTGCAGGTTCGAACCCACCACTGGGTGTCAGGAAGGCCATCCGGCCTCAATCCCCCAAGCCACGTCCACCCCCACAGCGTGCAGATTTGCTATGACACCTGAAATGGACCTCATAATTTGCACGTCTAGTATATTAGCTATTACTCTGCTGTTATAGATGTGAGATGTATTATATATGTGATGAAGAGCACATAATGACTTGTTTGGGATTTGACACTCAAAGTTGAGGAATTGGGGATTAAGTGCCAAGACCTGAGAGTGACTTGTGACATGGAAAACAATGACTTGGCCCCAACTCTGCCAAAATTGCCCTACAGTGTTACTCTGAGATCAGCGTGGTGGACTGAATCAGATCAGGGGTGTGGGTTGTGTTGATCCCGTCCATCGTCTGGTTGACTCCTGAAAGGAAGAACTGGGGCAGGGGCAGAAGCAGGCGGACACTGATCCCCAAGGCCAGAACAGCGAGCAAAGCAAATGTGGTGATCCCTCTTCTCAGGATCAGCTGGGTGGGAGAGAGATGCACTCTGGAGAGGTCACTTTCCACCTGCTGGGTCACATGTTCCTCTTGTGCCCCGGAGCCGCCGTCTTGGTCCGCTTCATTACCAGAGATATGGTTGTTGGGTGACTGGAGATGGGACGGGGTAAAGATTTTGTGTCTTTGAAGCAGAATTTATAAATCAGCAGATTCATCATCTTTCCAACTGACTGAAACATGCCACTCACATCCCCATTGGTTGCCATCTGCTCAGAAGCATCTTCACCCATGAGGCCAGACAGGGCTGCAGTAGTCCTATGTGAAGCCACACACATGTTCTTCTGAGCTCGCTTTACAGCCTGAGAACAAACAGATACAAAAGTTCACCTACATCTCTTCCTTCCTTCCCTTCATACTTCTACAGACAACTGAGTCATGCTGGAGGTTCTGTGCCTCACGTCTCTAGAGAGAGGTCACACGGCTGACCTGGCGACCCTTACTGGCACATTCACCGGCGGTCATACCTCCACTGTTATTCTCTCCCAGTCCAGCTTAAAGATGATGATGATGTACAGCGTGGACTGTAAGCAAACACAGATGAGCAGGCCCAGCCAAAACCCTGAGGAGAGAGATGGAGATGTCTCTGTCCTCTGTCAAGAACACAGGAGTCTTGGCTTATAACAGAACACTCAATGCCAACCAGTGGCCTTTACTTTGGTTTGAGCTGTGACCAGGGACGGCAGAATGCTGAGCTTTGGTAGATACCTAGAACTCTCATCTTTGCCACGAACATCAAGGTAACAGCCAGTGGAAGGCCGACGCAATAGTAACCAATGAGATTGGCAACAGCTGCTATCTTCTGTTTTCCAGCGCCAAGGAAGATCCCGACAGTCACACACTGCGTCAGACAGATGCAAGACTGTTAGCATGTTACACTCACATATTTAGACAGTATACTGGCAGCTGTGACAGATCAATCAATACATCAACCAATCGATTAACCAATCAATCAAAGATGCTTATGGATTCATGAAATGTGACCATTTTAAAGGACATGTTCCAAAACTCACCACAATGCCATCAAAAAACTGGAGGACACAGTAGACATTCATCAGGTTCGAGACCAGCGTCACGATCTGCCTAAAGTGATGCAGTTGGATCAGCAGACTTGGTTTGTGTCCTCCACTCATGGTATTAAGAGTGTGTGTGATAACTACATGGTGCCACTCCCCATAGCTGTACAACTTACTCATCGGAGGTAAAGATGAAGCCAATCACGGTTTTAGTCGACACCAGCACGAGACCTAAAATGACAGCCATTCCACCTGGAGCAGATGAGTTTCAAGAGAAGAAAGACTGTGAGCTATAATGATAATAATAATAATAATACTAATAATAATAATAATAATGATGATGATAATTTGCTTCATAGGGAAAGTGCATATGAATGAACATTTAGAATGCAAAATGCCAGATTTAAAAACAGTAAATGGTAAATGGACCAGGGGCGGCATGGCTCAGTGGGTAGAGCGGTCGCCTGGCGATCGGAAGGTTGCAGGTTCGATCCCCGCACCTCCAGAGAAGCGTGTCGAGGTGTCCTTGAGCAAGACACCGTTCCCCTAACTGCTCTGCCCTGTGATAGACTGGCGAACTATGCAGGGTGTACCCCGCCTCTCACCCAATGAGAACGGAGATAGGCTCCAGTTCCCCCACGACCCGATTTCGGATAAGCGGTTGACAATAGATGGATGGATGGATGGGTAAATGGACTTGATCTTATATAACTGCCAGGCTAATTTTCATCTGTTGACCCCGGCAATTGGGAGTTCAGTATCTTGCCAACAATCTTTCAATTACTAGATGACTGCCCCACCTCCTGAGCTATGCTGGCCGTCATGACAAAGTTTAAAGAAACACTAAAGAAGTTCAACATTTCGGGTTGATCGGCTGATGATGTGCAGCATCATGGTGTGTTTCTAACTCACCTGCCAGAAGGAGAGAGACTTTGCTGGCAAGAACTGCACCCGCAGTATCTCCAGCACCTAAGGCATTGCCCACACGAACACAGGCTGCAGCTTGGACACCGAGGGGGAACTATGGATTTATTTACAAAAGAAATATAGCAGTAGATCAGCTATATGGATACAGATGTACGAGATTTAATCATAATACCAATTATCATAACACACACGTGGTCGGTTCCTCTGTAGCATATTAACTTCTCTGGCATTGGGGCAGCCTGGGGCTAAACTCCAAATACCTTATGTGAAAGCTGTGCTTTAACTCAAGTTACTCTTTAACTAATCCAGTTAAGAGATTAGTGCCTTGAAAACTCTAAATGGGTGGAGAAGAGAGAGCAGGCAGGGTGGAGTGGGTGGAGAGGAGTCTCAGAGAAGGCAGAAGGGTGCCAGCAGGAGAGAAAGAGAAGGTCTACAGATGGTGGTGAGAGCAGCTATGTTGTCTGGTGTGGAGACATTAGCACTGACAGACAGACAGACAGGAGGTGGAGGAGGTGAAGATGCTGAGATTTACATTAGGAGTGATGAAGAAGGACCAGATCAGGAACCAGTATATCAGAGGAACAACTCAGGGTGGAGGGTTTGGAGACAAAGCCAGAGAGACCAGACTGAGATGGTCTGGACATGTGTGGAGGAGAGATGCTGGTATACTGGGAGAAGGATGCTGGTATACTGGGAGAGAGATGCTGGTATACTGGGAGAAGGATGCTGAATATGGAGCTCCCAGGCTAGAGGAGAAGAGGAAGACCAAAGAGGAGGTTTATGATGTGGTGAGGGAGGACATGCAGGTGGCTGGTGAGACAGAGGAAGATGTAGAGGACAGGAGGAGATGGAGATGATGATCTGCTGTGGTGACCCCTGATGGGAGCAGCTGAGAGTAGTAGTACATG
>OMLC01104364.1:2029-14982 GCA_900302585.1 Regalecus glesne
CAATGAGAACATTGTGAAGGTAAAACACACACACACACACACACACTTAGTCTGGACCCATATAGAGTAGGGTAGGTTCTCGAGTAAACAGATTGACCCTAAAGATAAGTGTAAGAAGTACTGTTTAAGACCTTACCAAACCGGCCTCTGAAACATAAATAATTAAAATAGAATACAATACTGTGGTAGCTCAGTGGTACTGATGGAGCCAATAGCCAGATGTTGTGGGTTCAAACCCACTGCGGGGTGTCAGGAAGGGCATCCAACCTTAATCCCCCAAACTCCATCTAAGCTTGACGGCGTGGGGACTAATCGTGAGATGTAAAACCGACCTCTCAGTGATAGAGAGTGAAAGAGAAATATTCGCCTGAAGATAATTCTCCCTCTCTGCCTGTTTGTCCTCATGTTCTCATCAGGTGTCCAGTGATTGCTCCACCCTCTTCGTAGATGGCAGTGAATCAGGGGTGGGCAGCAGCTGCGTTGTGGTAGAGTTTCTACTGGGCAGACTCAGTGGGTCTGTGTGTCTGGCAGTGTGGGTCCCGTCGGTGCCCCTGCGAGTGTCTCTCTCAGACCCCATTCTCAATGCCATAGATGGCTGGAGCTACTTCTCTGAGCACGAGTAGGAGAATCCAAATCTCTCTTTCTGTGTTTTCAGCTGCAATTGATTAACAATTTTGCCTATATATATATAACCATCTCAATCTTTCCTCTCTTGCTTTGTCTCCAAATTGTCCAACCTGAGCAGTCGCTCTAATGTACTAGATCCTAATGCTATCCTTTAAAACAAATGCATATGACATGAATGACTATACTGTATAACCAGTGCTAATGTTGTCATTATACTGCCACGGAAATTGTCTCTTCACCGCCTGCCCTAAAACACGTGTAGTGTGTGCTTTCATGTCTAAATCTGGTTTAATCCCTTCTCAGAACTGAGGTATTGAAAAGTAAGTTTATCCTACCCTGTGTCTTTAAGGATTTACTTTTCTGTTCCAAAATAGATTTTTTTAAACCAATTCAAAGCGTGGCCACATAACCCTGAGGGCCTCTGTAATCTAGACACATTACTGCACAGACAAGCTTGTACGTACCAAACATTCAGATAGATTCATGGACATCCATGAACATGTGCATTCGCTCAGTTTTTTCAGAAATGAACTGCCTTCAATTGCTCCATCTCGCCAGGTGCTCCCCAGTCTTTCAACATTCAACTGTTCAGGTTTTGACCCAGTTTATAGCCCAGGACTCCCAGAGTAAGACCACATACCTCATGAGGTCATCTGATTTGTTCGTCGATGTGACTGAGCTGACTCGTAATTGGCTGAGAGTGGAAAACCCTCATGTGGCATTCCTTGACCCAGAGAACAACCTGGTTGGTTTACAGCCTGGGAAAACATCTCTGCATGTAGGTGATAGTTCAATGATCTTATCAATAGCATATAACTCCACCCTTGCATTTCCACATACATTCAATACAAGTCAACCAGAGGCGATGGATCCTCACTACCATCTTTTTATTCAATCTAAAACGTTATACTTCATTCAGCACATCAGATTCTCTAATCTTGTCTATCCTCCCTTTCATAGGTCATTTCTGGACAATGGGATGGGGTACTAGGAAGTTGTGACATCACAGTGACCTCTGACCCCGTTACTGCCGGGGACCTTTCTGTGCAAGTGGTCAGCAACCTTGGAATGTCAATCATGGCCAGTCTTGCCCACCCCTCTGTTGTCACAACAACAGTAACAGGCTACAACATCCTCTACAACCATGAACAGGTGAGAGAGGTGCGATAGAGATGCCATGTTCTCCTGCACGTGTCGGACAGTCAGGTTTCTTCAGGGCGTTTGATTAATAAGTGGATAGATAGGAAGCTAACGTTGAGCCAGTTCGCATTTGCACACTGCCGTTTTCACATTAGCTAGCCTTTGCAATTGTATATTCAGAGGTATATTATTTTTATAGTGTTATGTTTTTATAAAGATTGTACAGAACCTTATTGCAGCCACTCACATGTGTGACCAGTTGGGGTATATTCATAAATTAATTTGGAGGCCATCAGAAATGCTCAGAGGTCTCTTGTCTTGTCAAATTCAGAGTGTTCAGTTTGCTCCTATTTGGACATTTAAACATTAAATTCCAGGATTGTTTGGAGACACCAGGTGTTCACAATGGACAAGACAGAAAAGAAAGACAGTGAAAAGACGGTCTGTCCCTTACTGAGAATGCATGAGGAGAGAGTTATGCTAAATACGATGTTTCTGCCTTAATCAGTCTATTTACAAATGCATCCTTGTTGTTATCACAAAGAGGGTTCTCACACACTAGTAAAGATAAGCATGACTGCTTCCATAGTTTTCAATAGGTTGGGCAGTAGAACTAAAGTAGATCATTTGGAACGATAGATTCTTTACTTTATGCCCCTTCTGCTTCACAATGAGAGGTCCAATTTTACATGTCATGATCAGTCCCTATGTTGTGGCGGTGGACACAGAGTAAGATGGAGCTTCGGGGATTAAGACCGGATGCCCTTCTTGACACCCTATTGTGCGTTCAATCCTGTGACATCTAGCTCATCAGTTCTCAAAGGATGTCCTCTACCACTGAGCTGTCGCGGCCTTCAGCCTCTCAAGATACATCAAATTTTATCATAGATTTAAAAAATCGATTTTCATCGATTCACCTGTTGTGCTAAAGTTTTGTGTTTCATTCATTGTGAATGTTCACCAGAAGTTGACAGAAATCTATCTTCATCCATCCCTCCATTTATCCCTCCATCCATCCATCCATCCATCTCCTATTAGGAGGCAACCATCAGTGTTTGGCTTCAGTTCAGCGACAATACTGCATCCCTCCTTGACTCCTTCAGAGACATACCCTTTTTCCTGCGTCTCTCCTCATTGGCTGAGACTGTTGTCATCGTGATGCCTGGCCCCACCCACCGCATTGTTGCTCAGGGAGATGGAGGTGGGCCTTTGCTGAGAGTGGAACTCCTTGTGTCCACATGCAGTGACCAACCAATCGTCTCCAATTCCATCACTGAGAAGGACTGGGAAGAAACTGGAGACGGTGGAAGAGTGGGAACAAAGAGGCTCGCAAGGGGATCTGGTTGGGTTAGGGTCAACCTGGACCTGCTTGACCCATTAGGGAGTGAAGTTGGAGAGGGTGAAGAGTTTGTGTTTGACATATCCGACATGCTAGTGGAATCAGACGGTGATGTCTACACGTCAAATTTTGATGAAGATGCGGAGGATGTCATCAACGGTAGAAATGTCACGGCCAGTGACTATTATGACAGATTTGTTCAAAATGCTGTGGACAGAAGCTGGAAAAATGGTGAGAAGGGGGGCATCGTCAGCCGGAACAATCTAGAGAGAGCAGTGCTGAGGCCCAGTCACGAAGAGAGTGCAGTCTATTTCTCTCCCAGCCAGGAAAAGGAGGGCCATTGGGTGGCGAAAGGGGACCAGGAAGAAGAGAGAGAGAGAAATGAAGAACTAGAGGTAGGATTGGGTGCTGTCCTCTCTCTCATCTGTCTTTCCACAATCCTCTTTCTGGCAAACAGCATTCCCTGTGCCCTGAAAGAGAGAAGACGAAGAAAAATAGAAGGGGAGAAGGAAAAGCGAGAGATGGAGGAAGACATAGAACAAATGATGGAAGGAGAGGAGTGGGTAAAGAAAGAAAATGACGGAGGAAAGGAAGAGGAGAAGAAAAAGAATGAAAAAGAAGAAAAGGAAGGGGAGATGATGAAAAAGATGGACATTGAGGAAGTAGAGATAATTTGCTGATGAATTGAAGGAGAGACTTTGGGACGATTTTTCCCTTTGTGAGATGAAAATATTTGTATTATCATTGTTAATTCTAGGTTTTTCTTTAAAAGTAGAGGAACGTATCCACCTACCAATCTGTTACTCTTGAATATAATTCCCCAGTGGACATGTGTCATTATTTGCTATGAGAAGTAGACTTCCAGCTGGAGCCATTCCTTTAACCCCTTCACCAAAGTTTCCCAATCTTATAATTCTCTCTCATATCCTTGGACCAGCATAGCTCAGGTAGTAGGGCAAGTCAATCAGTAATTGGAAAATTAGTGGTTCAATCCCCAGTCCCTGGAGGAAAAAAAAGAAGCACGTCAAAGTGTCCTTGAGCAAGACACCAAACCCCCCCTAACTGCTCAAGCCCTCTAATGGGATGGTAACTCGTCCAGAGTGTTTCCCCACCTTTTGCCCAGTGAGCACTGGGATAAGCCTCAGAATGATTCTGCAGCCTGACTTCAGATAAGCAGTTGGCAATGGATGGGTGGATGGATGGATCATTGGCCCGAGGCACATTTTTAACACATCAGTGTTGAACCTCTCAAAAGAGGTGAATTTGTTCAGCTGGATCAGAGGTTCATTTTTGAAACGTTTCGTCACTCACCAGGTGACTTCTTCAGTCTAAGCTGAAGGCAAACCTACCTGGATTATTGATCATGCATCAAGACATCAGTGTTGAACGTTGTGCAACCAACAGAAAATCACGTGTAGCACGTATAGATATGACTGGTGTTTACCAAGGATGACTTCTGATGTTCCCACCAAAACCAACCTTCACTCTTTCATGTTATTTATGTGACTTGTTGTTCAGTGGAGATATAAATATGTTATTCGTACATTTAAAATGATACTGTTTGTTCTGTCATCCATATGTCATCGTGGCTTACTTTTCGCTTGCACAAATCCCATTTAAACACTTTGTGGCACATTTCTCAACTTTTGTGAGTGAAATAACAGGGGAGACTGGTTCAGCTTCTCTGACTCCCAGCTTACAGTGCTGGGTTGCATAATATGGAATAAAATATAGATCTGCTGTACTAGTAGACATGTCATTTTTCAGGGCTATGTGCATTATTGAAGAGGACCATGAACAGCAGAGATCCTCAAAATCTGCAGTTTCCCGTCATTTCCTGTCTGAATATAAAACTATCTCGTGTTGGATAGTCAAACAAGCTTTCTGTGTGCTCTGAGGAGCCATCTTTTTAGTCTGCAGGGGCTGTAGCACTGTTCAATGTGAGGTCAGACTGGCTGCCATACTCGAGATCAATTGAATTATGGTGCATGGTTTTGATCATAGGTCAAGTCAAGTCAATTTTACTTGTATAGCCCATTATCGCAAGTTGTAAAAATGCCTCTGTGGGCTTTATAGTGAGAAAACATCCTGTCCTTAGACCCTGATATTGGATAAGGAACAAATCCCTTACAAACCCTCTTATTTGTCTTCATCAAGACATGAGGCTTATAGTGGATGAAGCTGCAGTCTTGAGAACCAGGGAAATTGAGTCACAGTGTAGTAGCGTCCCCTATTGTCCCTGGCTGAACACTGACAAGGGGAGTGCTGATCTAATGAACAATACATATAAGTAGTTAACTGATGGGTAGTGAGAAATATATTCCTCTCCCATCGATTCATAAATAAATAAGTGTACGGTACCAGGCCAAAATGGTATCTGAATAGCCTCGTTGCTGACCCAGTGGCCTAATGGATAAGGTATCAGCGTCCGGAGCTGGGATTACGGGTTTAAGTCCCATCTGAGTGGTATTCATCTTCAGTTTTAGGGCTGCATAGCACAGGCGTAAGAGCTGGTCATCTAGTAATTGGAAGATTAATAGTTTGGATCCGAGGTCCTTCAAAACGGTGTGTGAAAGGATGCTTGAGCCAAGACACTGAACCCCTATATGTTCCCTGGGTGTTGCAGCTGCCCACTGCTCCATTACACTGGGATAGATTAAATGCAGATAACAGATTTTATAGTAAAAATTCACTGGCCAAATAAAATGGGTTTCCTTCCCTGAATATAAGGGTTCACTGTAAAAAACAGATTGGGCGGACCCCAGGTCTAAAGCAGACATATCAAACTTCAGGTCACCAGATAATTTTCTAACCATGCTGAACAAGTCACACAAATTTTGCAGTTCATCTGCAGTTCACCCAACGTTTACTAAGGCCTGTGAATGGATCCCTCCATGCCTCAATCCACAGGCCGAGGGGCGGCTGTTCCAGTGTATGCTGACAATGCTCCTATCTGCTGGTCATGCATTATCCCTGCAAACCACATTTTCTTTTCCAGTATGGAAACTATCAAAACAAGGGTTTTATTGCCACATGACCAAGGCTTGTGGAATGTGTTCTCTGCATTTAACCCATCCTATTGTATAGGAGCACTGGCCACAGCCAGCATGTGGTGCTCATCGGGCAGTTAGGGGCTCAGTGTCTTGCTCAAGGACACCTTGACATGCCACTGCACGACTGGGGATCAATCCACCAATTTCTGATCACTAGACCATTGGCCTACGTACTGAGCCATGCAGAGAGCTTTCAATGTTTTTTTCCAATTTGATCTAGTGGTTTTAATGGTTTATATGATCCACCAGAAACCACTGAGACCATTAACCTTAGTCCAATGGTTTCTAACGGAACCACTAAAACCATCATAAGATGCTGCACTGTTTCAGTGAGATGGTCTCCAAACAGGAGGCAGCATCTGGAATGGCTGTATTGTAATTGAATTTGATTTTCCACATGTTTTTTTGTGGTCTTTTCCAATGTGACCCTGGCTGTTGATGACACTTCAAGGACACTTCAACGAAACACTGTTGTAGTGATGGGGTGGCATAGCTCAGGAGGCAGGGCTGTCCCCTAGCAACTATAATGGTTTGATCACTGGTCCCTTCAGAAAGCGTGTCAACATGTCCTTGAGCAAAACACTGAACCCCAAACTGCACAAGCCCTGAGATGCAATGGTGATCTTTCCAGGGTGTTTCCCCGCCTTTCAGCCAAAATGATGCATGCCATCATTGTATTTTTATTTTACTGTTTTAGGTTTTATGACTATTATACTTCTGTTTATGTTTTATATTATTTACTGTGTATTAATCTAGTATTGTTGTCTTTATTAGTAGTATATTGCTTCTTCATTCAACCCATTCCGTTTTTCAGGGTTCCCCACGGCAGATTTTGTAGTTTCATTAAAGGTTACTGTAACCGTTTATTGTTCAATAGCTGAAATAATGATAATTATCACGATGTGTAATTTTCCAATGGATCGAAGTTTTTTTTACAGTTCAGATGACGACACTTCCGGCATTCTCAACCGGAAACGGGGATATCGTTGGTGCAGCTGTGGAGAAGAAGAAGCGCGTCTCGGAAGCTAGCGGTTTCTGTCGGAGCTGCTGAGGTGACCGCTCAAGGCAGCCGTTGTTATGGTTGAACCATCCGCCGTCTGAAGCATCCACTGAGCTCGTAGGAGAAGCCGAGCGGTGTGAGGACCCACCGACACATCAGCCAGTGACCGGTCAGCAGAGCCGCCTCGCAACCATGTCCAACCGTCTCGCCTTTCAGACCCAACTCGCCTCCATCATGGAGGTTCTGGCCAACGCGGCGGTGGCCGAGATATGCAAGCTGGTGGACGACGACTACGCAGTGGTGAGCCTGCAGATGTCCCAGTGTCAGAGGGAGAACAAAGCCCTGAAGAGGAAGCTGCATCTGCTGGAGCTGAAGATGGCCCGCGGCTACGCCGAGAGGAGGCTCCGGGAGAGTGCGCTGAACAACGGCCGGCCCAAGGTGCACCTCGCCGAGCGGCTCCGGGGGTCGTCGTCGTCCTCCACTGGTGAGACCCCCCTCTTAAAGCCTGATATGCGTGACTTCAGCACAATATGAGTAAAATCACAGCCGGGTGTCGTTTAGAGCTGAGCCATCGTGAAGTAGCCTAGTTGTCGAGCAGCCCCGTGTGGAGCAACAAGGACAAAGCCCTGCGCCGTGGTACGCGTCCCGTGTTGATGCGACAACGGGTCCCAGCAAAACTCCTTCGGCTCACTTTAACACTTGGGCCGAGCAAAGTCTCCTGACCGTGAATGGCCGATCCGGTGAGCTCCCTGAGCCTGTTCGCCACACTGGAAAGATGACCCGAATCTGCTGTTCTGGCTCCATGCATGCCAAATTCTACAGGCAGCCCTGACAAGTTGAGTCAGTTGAGTTTAGGTGGCGGTAGCACAGCAGTCAGTCAGCACTGCTGCCTCACAGCAAGAAGGTCCTGAGCTTGATTCCCGTTCCAGGTCCTTCCTGTGTGGAGTTTCTATGCTCTCCCCTTGTTTGCGTGGGTTTCCTCCTACCATCCAAAAGACATGCAGGGACTGCAGAAGGGAATTGGCTTGAAACTAAATCTGCTGCAGCACATCAAATGGTGACATTAATGCAAAAAACTGTGCATGGTCCCTCAGAATATGAAGTGGCTCAGTAGCTCTTGAGGCAGACCAAATGTTCTCAGTTGCTGCTAGGCCTTGATAGGAGAGGAAAGCCACTTTGTGCGATCATTGTATTCTTACAATGAACTCTGCATCTAACCCATCCTGTTGTATAGGAGACAGTGAACAGCTGCTGCAGTTAGTGGTCCAGTGTCTTGCCCAAGGACACTTCAAGGAGTCGGGGATTGAATGAATAATCTTCCAATTACTAGAGGACCGCCCTCCCTCACGAGCTATATGCTGCTCATTGAGTTTATGTTGGTCTCCAAGGTTGATGCAGGGCTGTTGTGGAGGAGGAGCAGTGCTGAGGGGTGTCTCCACAAAGTCCACCGTCATCTCCACTGTGTTGAGTATGTTCAGCTCCAGGTTGTTATAGCTACAGCACCAGCTGCTCAACTGCCTGTGTGTGTCTAAAGGGGACCATGTGCTGCTTTTTTGGTGAAGTGCCTCTGAGTTGTCACTATAGTAGAAAAGTGCTGCATAAGAACAAGTCAATTTTCCATCCTGGATTAGTCTGATGACTGCAAACAGCTGGGTCCTTGGATCTGGAGTTGTTTGTGTAGTGGGGGCATGTATCTGGGGTGCACCAGTGCTGACTATCCCAGAAGGGACTTCTCCCAGCCTAGACTGCTGTTTCCTAGCTGTCAGGGTGATGGGGGTCCTCTGACAGATGGTGGGGGCACAGAGAGCTGGGAGAATTAGGAGCCATATTAAGCTGTTTTTTGATTTTTTTTTTTATGTCTGACTGAGTGCGCACTTTGGGAACTGACGAGACAGATGTTGCGGGTTCAAACCCACCGTGGGGCATCAGAAACACTATTCACCCTTAATCCCCCAAGTTCTATTCAAGTCCATGTCCAATCCCACAGCGTGGGGGCTATGGTGGAGGAGATTTCCTTACAAAAAGAACGGTCTCAACCGAGATGGCTTTCAGTGAGATTGGTTGCAATTGTGCGCGTACACGCACATCAGGCATCAGGCATTGCGGGATCGTATACCACCATGTAGCTCGGTAAATGTGAGGCATTCATTTTAAAGCACTCGCAGTGGTCGTTGGACTAGAAAAGCGCTATATAACAGGTTCATTTATACCCTTGAAGGAGGAAGAAAAAAGGAGAACAGTGATTTCAAGTAACGATTTCATCTTATTGCTGTCTCTGTTTCTGAATAGGATGGGGGCTTGTGTTTGCAGAGCAGGACCCTTTAGATAACCTTTTAGATGACCTCTTCAAATGTAGAGCATTTCTTGGGTGGAAGTAGCTAAACCAGAAAAGTCTTTTAATAACCAAATCAGAAGCTTCCCAGAAGCCTTCCCTTATCCTCGAGTGACACATTTTGTAGTCAACGAGCAGGTTCCCTTAAATGGCCCCTTGAACGTTTATCATGTCTAAAAATATATTTGAAATTAAATGTCTGCATGTTTTGATGGTTCCTTAAAGATATTCCCTGAAATGTTAATCAAGTGTCAAAACAGGGGACTACTTACCATAAGAGTATCCCCCCCACACTAATCATAAAGCATAAAAAGGGCCTCAATGCCTGACTTGGTGCTCTGTGATAGAGTTGCACTTGAAGCAGTCCTGACAAAATTCCCTCTGTGGTGGTGCTCTTGGTTTGTCCATGAAGGTGCTGACACGGGAACTTTGGTGTAGATGTTTGACAGCAGTTGTTTTCTCTACTTGAATAACAGATGGAGGAGTCTTCGAAAGACAGATCGACATGGGTCTGTGGTCTGGCAGAGTGGCTGTGGAAGATGCAACGAGTGAGCTGAGTACCATTGAGGATAAGGTAAGATCACAGCCAAAGAACTGGGGAGTATTTGTGCAGCTGGGTTGGGTGGAAGTTTTGAGGAGAAGTCTGTTTCTGGTGTGTGTGTGTGCGCGCGTGTGAGAAACTGGAAAATTTGCATTCCAAGAACCAAGATGACAAAGGTGAAGGAGTTTAAAGCTGTGCTGTGAGCACAGGAACTGAATCCCCTTCGATGTTTCCATTAGCTCCAAATGTGGACATAGACCAGTGGCAGGAGTTGTTGCTTTACCCCTCAGGAGAGCTTAGCTTTGGAAAGGGCTTTCAAAGGTTATATGGCTTGGTGCTTTTGAGGAAATGTTTGTGGTAGGCATTAAACACAGCAAATCTCTATATGAAGATCTGCAATTGACCACGCCCAGATATTCAACAGGAAAATTGTCACTCTGATTGTATACATGCACTCGTATCAAACTCTTTGGCTGGAAGGCACTGTTGCAGAAAGATGAAATGTAAGATGAAATAAAGTTTTTTTTAATGTGCGTGTGTGAGTGTGTGAGAGAGAGAATGTAAAACTGATATCTTGCTAATAAACCAATTTTTTAATTAAAAAAAGATATAATCAATAATGTTAAGGATAAAAGTCAAAGCAATAAGGGGTAAATATAGAGCCAAAGTGAAAGATGCTGCACAGGTAGTGCAGTTGCACTTGTGTGTGTAAATTATTAAGCGGTCTTGTGACCTGAGGGCAGAAGCTGTTGTGTTGTCAGAGTCTACCTCCTCCTTGAGGGCAGCAGGTAGAACAGACTATCGTGTGGATGTGCCGAGTCCTTAATGACACCCCCAGAGACCTCATGAGGCACCGCGGGTGTACAGCTCCTGCAGACTGGGCAGCTCACATCCAGTGATGTGCGGGGCCGTGTGCACAAACCTCCCTAGCGTGTTGGGATCCTTGCTGGTGCAGCTGCTGTACCAGGTGGTGACGCAGCCTGTCAGCAGGGGCTCTCTGTGGTGCTCCACTAGAATCCCCTGGGGACTTAGGGCCCCAGGCTGAATTTCTTTAGACGCCTGAGGCCCCACACATGCTGCACTTCTCTTAAGTAGATGGTACGCTGGGTTTAAAGGCTTCAGAGGAGCTAAGCAATGTGGCTAATCTAATAATTGTACTTTTTAAACTGCTATAAGGCAATATTATGTCAAAAAATGAAAATATAAGTAAATAAATAGCTTGGTCCATGATGCAAATACATTTTCTCCTGTGTGTATATGAAATGCTAGCCAGGGAGGGAAACACTGCCTCACGGTGCGGCTGTTACCCGTGATTTGCATTTGCTATGCATCAATGGTTAGTATTCACCTCTATCTTCCTCTCTACCTGATACACAGCTACACAGCTGGCCATCTAGACTGGCTGTCTGGAACCACAGAAACACCACAGATAAATACGCCTACAGAATGACCAAAACGGCCCACAATGCTCATTGGCTAGGCCCCTGAAGGAGGCAGCCTATACCCCCTCATTAGCTACCGTAGCAGAAGAGCAGCAGCAGCACAGAGTATGCCCCCAGGCGCTGCAGCTGCCCACTGCTTCTATACAATAGGATGGGTTAGAAACAGAGAGCATATTTCATTGTATGTCTTGATGCATGCTCAATAATCCAGGTAGGGAGATCACAAAAGAGGTGAGTCTGTTCAGCTGGATCAGAAGAAGTCTGAAATGAACTTCTGATCCAGCTGAACAGATTCACCTCTTTTGTGATTTCATTGTATGTATGTCCAATGACAAATACAACTTCTAGTTGCAGTGGTTGAGTGTAAGGAGTGGTTTAGTTGGGGTTTGGACATTGATCAGCTGTCTTCATCTGATCACGTGGTTTCTGAGGGACTATCTGTGGAACAATGATCACCTCCTTTGACTCATTGAAGCTATCAAACCTCAGTCTGGACGGCTTTTCTAACTTGTCAGAGACTTGAAAAATCAAACCATGGGGTGTTTTTAAACTGGATGACTAGCCTGCTTTCAGTCATGAAGCCAAGCTCTGTGCCTCACAGCACTTCATAACCAGGATTTCTGCCTTCTGTGATTAAGCCTGAAAAGTCTGGGGGGGTGTGATGGCTCACTGGTAGAATGGTCATCTAGTGATTGGAAGGTTACAGCTTCAATCCCGGCACCTGCAGTGAAGCATGCCGAAGTGTCCTCGAGTAAGACACTATTCCCCTAACTCCTCTGCCCTGAGATGGAGTGGTGACCTGTCCAGTGTGTTTCCCCACCTTTCACCCAATGAGCACTGAGATTGGCTCCAGCTCTCTTGCGACCAGACCTTGGATAAGCAGTTGACAACCAATTGGTTGGAGCACAATGGCTTACGCTGTACTGCAGAGTTTCCCATAAACGCTGGCTGTTGGCCAGATGACTGGACATGGAAGCCTTTCCAGCTGGCTACTTTCTTCATTGTTTCTCTCCTCTCTTCATAGCAAGTCTCTTCTTGCCCTGTTGATGTGAGGCATTGAACAGTGTGTGTACAGGTGGTCCTCGGGGACCACCTGTACTGGTGGTGCTCTGTTCCACCAGGTAGTTAACTCCACTCAGCTGCTGTTTCAGTCATCCAATCACAACAGCTGGTAGTAGTGAGGGACCTGAGGGAACAGAACATCAGCAGGACAGGTGGTTTTTAAGCACCAGGGTCCAAACTCCATCCTGTTCTCAGGTTACACAAAGGCAAAAGAGCACCATCAAGCCCGGCTCAGGACTCTGCTCTTTAGGAAACCTGTTTGTCCATCTATACGACAGTGCTAGTCCTGTTAGAAGTGGAGACTGTTCATCTAAAAACTCAAAATGCTCAAGATGTTTTATTGTCATTCTGGTTGTGCAGCAACTCCGCCCGTGTGGAATCCTTTTCCTGGGAGGCTGCGTTACAGAGAGACACGGG
>OMLC01104365.1:3870-21433 GCA_900302585.1 Regalecus glesne
CTATACACTGAAATGTGGACTTGTCAGACCACATCACATTTTTCCACTTTACATCGGTCCATCTCAGATGAGCTCTGGCCCAGAGAAGCTGGTGGTGTTTCTGGGTGCTATTGATATTTGGCTTTCACTTTGCATGGTCCGAGTTTTAACTTGCACTTGTAGATGTATCTTGATGCATGCTCAATAATCCAGGTAGGGAAATCTCAAAAGAGGTGAATCTGTTCAGCTGGATCAGAGGTTCATTACAGAAACGTTTCGTCACTCACAAGGTGACTTCTTCAGTCTAAGCTGAAGGCAAACATCCCCCTCCTTATAAACAGTACCTTGCTGCCACACAACAATAGGTTGGTTTCACATGCAAGTTGGGTGATCAACTGCACATTCAGTGACAATGGGCACCATTCACAGAGGTTCACCTCTTTGTAGATTCTCTGCAAATCTGTAAGGTTTGTAGGTTGTCACTCGGCAACTCAAGGCTTCAGCTACCTCCACATATTCTCTATAAGATTAAGGTCCGGGGACTGACTCGGCCACTCCATGAGCTTAATGTGCTTCATTTTGAGTCACTCCTTTGTTGCCTTAGCCATATGTTTTGGGTCATTGTCATGCGGGAACACAAATCGATGAACCTATTTTTGTGTCCAGGACTCTAGATAACCTTTAACGAAGGGGGGGCATAGCTCAGTGGGTAGAGCAGTCTTCTGGTGATCAGAAGGTTGCAGCATGTTGAGGTGTCCTTGAGCAAGACACTGAACCTCTAACTGCTCCATGGGTCCCAAATGGTGTCTAATCACTGCTCCTATACAATCGGATGGCTTAAATACAGAGACCTGTAAATATCCTCCTGTGGGACTGGTAAGAAGAAAAAATTAGAATTAAAACATACAGACTTTTCTGTTCACTATTGTTTCTGCAATGGAATAGATCACTGACAATGTATTATTTCCCTCTTCACTAAGCGTCATGTATTGTTGTGTGTAGTTTTCATTTGATTCAAAAACTGCATGGACTGCTATGTTGTTTAATAGCGCTCAAAAACTTTATGGGTGGCACCTAGGAATGCTCCATCTTGATTCAAAGAGGCGTCTAAACCGATTCCAATCAACACTTCTGGGGCTCTCACTTTTCTTCCACCCTAACCTGGTCAAAATTTTTTCCTGAGATTCTTTCCATCGCTGTCCATCCATTCCAGATTGTCATCCCAAAATTGGGCAATTTCACACGCCTTCAAAACTTCAAGGTCATTGTTTTGGGAACTTTTCAGATCGTACAAGTTTCAAACAGCTTCAGCAATATACCCTTCTAGTGGTTGATCTTGTACGTGTCATTTCCTCTTCCCCAGTGGGGTTTTCCTTGTAAACATTCCACATTGGCATCATATTTGGCCTTACAGCTTTGACCATCTCTCCAATTTATTTTCTGTTGAGAGATTACTCTTCATACTTCATAGAAAGAAAGAAAGGAAGGATTCCCTTATCAGTCCCGCAAGGGGAAATTTGGATTTCTCTGCATTTTTGACCCAACCTATTGTATAGGAGCAGTGAGCTGCCAACATATGGTGCTCGGGGAGCAGCTAGGGGTTAAGTGTCTTGCTCAAGGACACCTCTACATGCTGTCTGCAGGACCGGGGATTGAACCTGCAACCTTCCAATTGCTAGACGACCGCTCTACCCACTGAGCTATGTCGCCCCCAAGCATAGCAAGACCGAATCTCTGCTAGAGAAACATCATCAATTATCATGTCGGTGCTTCATTCATGTTGTACTCAATCATTGTCATGCAGATCATAGGAATATTTAGAGGTTGTACAAGATTTTCACAGTGTGAAAATGATCCATCTATCCATCGTCAACTGCTTATCTGAAATCGGGTCGCAGGGGAACTGGAGCCAATCTCCGTTCTCATTGGGCGAGAGGTAGCGTACACCCTGTATAGGCCGCCAGTCAATCACAAGGAAGAGCAGTTATGTGAACAGTGTCTTGCTCAAGGACACCTCGACACGCTTCAGTACAGGACTGGGGATCGAACCTGCAGCCTTCCGATAGCCAGGCGACCGCTCTACCTACTGAGCCATGCCTGAGCTATGTGAAAAATGTTGATGAATTAATTCATTTAAATCAATTTCCTATGTTAGATGATAATTTTACTGTCTATCTGTTTTACACAAACAAACAGCAATCAATGACCCATTTTTAGTTTCCTGGCAGGGGAGGGAGGGAAGAAGGGAAGGAGGTTCTCCCCCAAGAGAGTGCATGGGCCCATTCATCCTCCTCTCAATCAGGTGGAGTTGTCCTGTCCCCTCAGCATAGAAACAACCCCAAAGCATAAGTCTTGATGCATGCTCAATAATCCAGGTAGGGAAATCACAAGACTGAAGAAGTCACCGGGTGAGTGACGAAATGTTTCTGAAATAAACTTCTGATCCAGCTGAACAGATTCACCTCTTTTTGTGATTTCCCAAAGCATAGGGTTTCCACCACCATGCTTGACAGTAGGAATATTGTTCTTGGGGTCTACATCATGTTTTTTCTTCCTCCAAACATGGCAAGTCGATTTGATGCCAAAGAGCTTGATTTTAGTCTCATCTGACCACACCACTTTCCCCAAGCCTCCTCTGATTCCCGCAAGTGCTCATTGCTAAATATCAGATGGGTGTGGACGTGTGCCTTCTTGAGCAAGGGAACCTTAGAGGCACTACAGGATTTCAATCCATTACAGCATAGTGCAATACTAATGGTCATCTTGGTGACTGGTCTCAGTTGCTGTGAGATCTGGCGTGGAACCCCAGACTTAGGGAGATTGAGCTCAATGGGTAGCGTGGTCGTCTGGCAATGGGAAGGTTACTCGATCGATCCCTGCGTATAGCATGTCAAAGTGTTCTCGAGCAAGACACTGAACCCCTAGCTGCTCACTTGATGTACGTCGCTTAATACCTGTAATGTGATGCATTGTAATTTGCGTTTCTTCCATTTTCTAAATAACGCACTAACAATTGACTCCTTCTCACCAAGCTGCTTGCCAATGGTCTTGTAGCCCATTCCAGTCTTGTGCAGGGCTTTAATTTAGTCCTTGATGTCCCTGAACAAGTCTTTGGACTTGCCCATTGTGGAGAAGTTGAAATCTGATGAACTGATTGATTGTGTCGACAGGTGTGTTTTATACATGTAACCGGTACATAATTAGGAGAACTAAGTAAGAGGACTAATCTGTTTGCCTCCTGGTCACATAATTGGTCTGTGGGTGCAAGGATTCTTGCTGGTTCGTTGGGAATGAAATTTTTGTTTTCCTCAATAAAACATAGATACATGTTTAAAATTGATCTACCAAGACTGTCTGGGATTCAAAAGTAAATATTATGTCTCTCACAGTTAAGATGAACCTACAATGAAAAGTATAGACCGTTCATTTCTTTGTAAGGGGCCAAACTCACAAAATCTGCAGGGGGTGAAATTCTTAGTTACCCCACTGTATACAGTATGAACAGAAACAAATAGAGTCAGAAGTTAACTAAGTGTTATATAATCCAGTTTTTCCATCTTGCGAATTTGGTATATTGGGGAGCAGTGCTTATTGTAGAGTCTCACAGCTGTAGGAAGGAAATACCTGTTGAAACGCTCCTTCAAACACCTGGATGCAGCAACCTGTTACTGAATGAGGTCTCAATTAAAGTAATGTGGTCCTGAATGGGGTGAGAACCATGGTTCATCATTGATGAAATCTTAGCCATCATACCCCTTTCTACCACCACCTCCACAGTGTCGAGGGGGCATCCCGGGATAGAGCTAGCACTCTTAATCAGCTTATTAAATCTCTTCTTATCCACAGCTGAGATGCTGCTGCCCCAGCAGACCACTATAAAATATGGCTGGTACCACCACTATGTTGTAAAATGTCTTGAGGAGTTTCCACTGCACTCCAAAAGACCTCCGTCTCTTCAGCAGATGGTCTGCTCTGGCCCTTCTTGTAGTGTGCAATTGAATAGTCATTCCAGTCCAGTTTATTGTTCAGGTAAATATCAAGGTATTTGCAAGATCTCACCATTATGGGGGCGGCATAGCTCAGTGGGTAGAGTGGTTGTCTGGCAATCAGAAAGTTGCAGGATCGATGCCCGGTCCTCCATTTCGAGGTGTGCTTGAGCAAGACACTTCACCCCTAATTGCTCCCTGAGCACCATATGTTGGAAGCTCACTGCTCCTATAGAATAGGTAGGGTCAAAAATGCAGCAAAATCCAAGTTTCCCCTTGTGGGACTGATAAGGGAATAATTTATTTATTATAGTGAATGCTTCGTGCAAAACCAATCTTACTTATATGGCATCATTTCCAAGTCCAAACCAATTTACCATAGAAGTCCTTAAAACCTTGAGTCCTGAGTCCAGAGTCCTAATGACTCCAAGTTTATGCTCCAGGGGGTGGTGGGAGTCAAACCGCAAACTGGGAGTCATTAGGACTCTGTACCACCGGGCTGACTACGTCCCCACTGACTCAGTGACCGGGGAGGAAGAGAAGTCCCATATTAAACAGGCCCTGGTTTAGTGTGGTTACCCTAACTGGGCGTTTGTTAAAGCCAGGAAGGGTCCCAGACAGAGCTCCAGCCAAGTGGAGGGAGGGGAGGAGCCAAAGCGTAGACCGGTGGTGATTCCGTATGTGGCGGGAGTGTCGGAACAGTTGAGACGGGTGTTTTCAAACCATCGTGTCTCAGTTAATTTCAAACCCCTGAACACACTGCGGCAAAAGTTGGTCCACCCCAAGGATCGGGTCCCCCGGCACAAACAGAGTAACGTAGTGTACGCTGTTAAATGCCAGGAGGACTGCAGTGACTTGTACATCGGGGAGACCAAACAGACGCTGGCTAAGAGGATGGCGCAGCATAGGAGAGCCAACACGTCGGGTCAGGACTCTGTGGTCTTCACCCACCTACAGGCGAGTGGCCACTCATTCAAGGATGATGATGTTCACATCCTTGATAGGGAGGAACGCTGGTTTAAAAGGGGGTGAAGGAGGCCATTTATGTCAAGAGGGAACGACCGTCTTTGAATAGGGGTGGTGGCCTGAGAGTACATCTGTCGGCGTCATACAATGCCGTGATTGCAAATATTCCCCCAATTCTTTGTGAATGGTGCTCATTGGCAATGAATGTGCAGTTGATCACCCAACTTGCATATGAAAGCAGCCTATTGTTGTGTGGTATCAATGTACCGTTGATAAGGAGGGGTATGTTTGTTTTCAGCTGGCGAAATGTTTCTTAATAAACTTCTTAACCAGTTGAACAGATTCACCTCTTTTTGTGATTTCCCTACCTGGATTAATGAGCATGCATCAATACATAGTGTGTAGAGCAGTTGTCTGGCAATCGGAGGGAAAGGTTTGATCTCCACACCTGCAGTGAAGTATGCTGAGGTGTCTTTGAGCAGAAGACTAACTGCTCTGCCCTATGATCAACTGACTCAAACATTGTCGGGGATTTTGGAAGAGATTAAGGCTGATCCATCATTCTTCCAGCTGGTGCACGATCACCTGTCTTTGCTTTTAAAAGAGTTTGAGCGTTACTTCCCGACCAGAAAAGACCCACGGTCTGCGAAAGAAGGACCCGCTACCCATTTGTGAACAAACCTGGTGAATCAAGCCTGTCCATGCTAAAAGAAGATCAACCGCTGGATATTACAAATGACAGTGATCTTAAAAGTACTTTTCAGACAACAACTGTGCCAGTGTTCTGGATTGAAATCAAGCAGAAATCCTGAGATCGCCCAAAAAGCATTGAAAACCCTGCTTCAATTTCCAACCTCCTAGCTTTGTGAAGCCAGACTTTCTGAAGGGACTGCAACCAAAACCAAACTAAAGAGTAGACTGTCTTGATGCATGCTCAATAATCCAGGTAGGGAAATCACAAAAAGAGGTGAATCTGTTCAGCTGGATCAGAAGTTTATTGAGAAACGTTTTGTCACTCACCAGGTGACTTCTTCTTCTTCAAGTCACCTGGTGAGTGACAAAACGTTTCTCAATAAACTTCTGATCCAGCTGAACAGATTCACCTCTTTTTGTAAAGAGTAGACTGGACGTACGGAACACATTTCAGGTGTCATTGTCTCCCGTTACCCGTAGAGGGGACTGGCTCATTGCTGAGAATCAAGCTCAGGGCTCCCACTAATTCTCATTATTATTATTTGATTGACTTGTTCAGCTTTTTATATAGAAATGATCAGTATTTCTCCTACGTTGAATGCACTGATTGTAAGTCACTATATTTCAAAATAAACCTCATCAGCACAGTCACTTAAATCAAGTTTTTTATTATAATTATTTCTTATTAGAAAGGATTTTTGTTGTAAAATAAATACTTTCATTTACATATTATTAATTTATTAACAAAAGGCTTTTTATTGTCTGTTGATGTTTGCATTTGACATAAGATCACAGTGGACCACTGCGGATGATTTATTATTATTATTTATTAACGATTAACGATTAACGATTATTGAGCAAATGAAGGCCGGTCCATGAAAATAATGTCTCAGATGAAACCCGTCCATGGCGCAAAAATGGTTGGGGACCTCTGCTATAGTCTGTACTATAGACTGGTTAAATGTGGTTACGCTAACTGGGTGTTTGTGAAAGCCAGGAAGACTCCCAAACAGTGCTCCAGTCAAGTGGGGGGAGAAGAGGAGCCAAAGCGCAGATCGGTAGTGATTCCAAATGTGGCGGGAGTTTCAGAACAGTTGAGACGAGTATTTTCTAAACATCACGTCTCAGTTGCTTTCAAACCTCTAAATACAACTCGTCAAAAGTCGGTCTAGCCCAAGGATCGGGTCCCCCGGCACAATTAAATGTTGTTAAATGCCAGGACTGCAATTACTTGTATATCGGGGAGACCAAACAGACGCTGGCTAAGAGGATGGCGCCGCATAGGAGAGCCAACACGTGGGGTCAGGACTCTGTGGTCTACACCCACCTACAGGCCAGTGGCCACTCATTCAAGATGATGATGTTCACATCTTTGATAGGGAGAAATGCTGGTTTGAAAGGGGGGTGAAGGAGGCCATTTATGTCAAGAGGGAACGACCATCTTTGAATAGGGGTGGTGGCCTGAGAGTACATCTGTCAGCGTCTTACAATGCCGTGATTGCAAATATTCCCCAATCCTTTGTGAATGGTGCTCATTGCCACTGAATGTGCAGTTGATCACCCAACTTGCATATGAAACCAGCCTATTGTTGTGTGGTATCGATGTACTATTTATAAGGAGGGGAATGTTTGTTTTCAGCTCAGACTGAAGAACTCACCTGGTGAGTGACGAAACATTTCTTAATAAACTTCTGATCCAGTTGAACTGATTCATCTCTTTTTTGTGATTTCCATACCTGGATTATTGAGCATGCATCAAGACAATGTACTGGGGTATGAATGGACATATATTTAATGTGGAAATGTCTCCATTTCTGCAGAAGAAGCTGTTATTTTGGAGTGTTTGTGAAGAAACGGGTGACATTGAGAGTTGAGCGGCTCTGGACGCAGTTCTATGAAAGAGACTCGTGAGACTTTGCGCCAACCAATCGGAGCTCCGTTTGTTGACTCACCTTCTGGAAGCTCAAGAGGGTGGAAATCTTTGCTTGCAGCATGATGCCTTATGCCTTCCCTTTTTTCTTGGAGGATGAGATGAGAGACAGACGCGCTGGGAGTTGCTCTGTGAGTTGTGTTGAGGATTCTTGACTTTGCTTGTTACCAGACGGTAGATATTGCTGCAGAGGTCTATGTGAGCAAGCTGTGCTGTTTTTATGGAAAGAATAAAAGTTATGCTCGACATCCCTTCTGGTTGTTTTATGTTGGATGTGCTGTCTTTACTGGAGTGGATTTCTTCCACTGTCACCCTGAGCTGCAGTCGATGGTTGCAGAGTGCAGTGGTCATAGGAAGCCAGACCAATTTGATAAACTGAACAGTTTTTTTCAATCGGAGATCTGGTAGGACTGGTCTATATCACAACACTAGGATTTTAGTTCATGGACTAAGTAATTAACTCTGTTAGACAGAACAAAAGACAACAAGAGGAACTCATCGATAACTTATTTTTTTGATAGCTAAATTGTTTTATTGACGCGCCTTAAGAAGTATTTATTTCTGCGCATTGTATTTTTATGTGCCCTTTTGATACCAGCTTATATTATATTTTGTATACTTACAGTTGCAATCAAAATCATTCAACCTTACTGCAGATCAGGTCGATTAAATATAAAACTAGCAGATGTTTACGAAAAAAAACATAAAAATAATATTTTAAATATTTCAACACAACTAATATTAAAAGTGGTTTCTCCAAATTCAACACAAAATGCTACTTTTAATAACTACTGCAGTCTCAAAATTATTCAACCCCCTAAATAGAATCCCTCACACAAGGACACTTTTGTAAATGAGGTGTGGTCTCAAGCACACCAGACCCAAGATCAAGGGCTTCATTACTTGCATCATGTGTGTTTGAGATAGAAGGCCTCGAATATCTGGACTGTGACATTTCATTGCATGTCAGAAATATGGCTAAGTCAAGAGAACTGTCCAAAAAGTTCAGAGATTGGGTCATTAGCTTGCACAAACAAGGAAAAGGATATAAATCTATAACAAAGGCATTGAATGTTCCAAGAGATACAGTTGGAAGCGTAGTTAGAAAGTTTAAAGTTAAAGGAACAGTGGTTACACTACCTGGACATGGCAGAAAGAGGAAACTATCAACCGCTGCCACTAGAGTCCTGAGGAAGCAAGAAGCAAGAAACCTTTGACTCACTGCAAAAGACCTGCAGCAAGACTTAGTTGCAGCAGGCACTGAGGTTTCAGTTTCTACAGTAAGGCACATTTTAAACGCTGAAGGGTCCATGCCCAAACTCCAAGATGTACATCCCTACTGACCCAAAGGCACAAGACAAGTCATATCCAATTTGCTCTGAACTATATAAAAAGCCAAAGAGGCTTCGCGATTCTGTTCTGTGGAGAAATGAACAAAATTTGAACTTTTTGGGCCTATGGATCATCGGTACATCTGGAGCAAGAATGAAGCATATGCTGAAAAGATCACCCTGGCTACAGTGAAGCATGGCGGTGGCTCAGTGATGCTCTGGGGCTGCTGCGCTTCCTCTGGCACTGGAAACCTGCAACGAGTGGATGGCAAGATTGATTCAATCAAGTATCAGGAAATCCTGGGAGAAAATGTCATGCCATCTGTGAGGAAACTGAACTATGGGCGTCATTGGACCTTCCTGCAGGACCATGATCCCAAGCATACCTCAAAGTCCACAAAGGCTTGGTTTCAGAAGAAGTCCTGGAAGATACTAGAGTGGCCATCACAGTCACCTGACTTGAACCCCATTGAAAATCTTTGATTGGATTTGAAAAAGGCGGTTGCAGCACACACACCCGAGTATTGGTGAGCTGGAGGCCTTTGCCCATGAGTAATGGGCAAAGATTCCTCAGGAAGACTGACGGAAGTTGTTGTCTGGCTATGCATCACGTTTGCAGTAGGTCGTAACAGCAAAAGGGTGCTCTACCAAGTATTAAAGATGTTTGTCATGAGGGGGTTGAATAATTGTGAGACTGCAGTAGTCATTAGAAGCATTATTCTTTGTTGAATTTTGAGAAATCACCTGTAAAGTTAGTTGTATTGAGCTATTTAATATGTTCTGGTTTGATTTGTTGTTTTTACACAATACTACTCTGCTTTTGCCGGGGACCTGATCCTTGGGGTGGACCGACCTTTGACGCAGTGTGTTTTGAGGTTTGAAAGTAACTGAGATGCGATGTTAGAAAAATATGCATCTCATCATGTTCCAAAACTCTCGCCACATATGAAATCTGGACTTGGGCTCCTTTTCTCCTCTCACTTGGCTGGAGCACTGTTTGGGAGGGTGCCTGGCTTTGAAAGACACTCAATTGGGGTAATCACTCTCAGCCAGGGCCTGTTTAATGTGAGATTTCACTCCCTCCCCGGCCACGAAGTCAGTGGGTAAATTGTCAGCTTGGTAGCTCAGAGCCCTGATGACTCCCAGTTTATGCTCTACGGCAGGGGTGCTCAATAGGTCGATTGCGATCTACGGGTCAATTGCAATGGTACTGTGGGTAGATCGCATGGTATAAAAAAAAAGACGTTAGCCTATCATCCATCCCGTCACTTGATTGACATACAGAGCAGCCAGTCAGATGACATCTGACTTGTCACTGCGCATGTGCAAACTACGACGTAAAGTGTAGTAGTTTGCAGGCTAAAAAAGTGTGAGCACCCCTGCTTTGGAGGGTGATGAAAGTCAAACTGTAAATACTCATCTGTACGTGTAGGTCTGTGGTGGAGATTGATAATCAACTGTCATCGATCTTAAGGTCACAATCCAATAAAGCCAACACGTCATTTTCTGTATCCTCCCTCGTGAGTGTCCACCGAGTTAATACAGTCAGCGAAATGTGGTACGTCCCGAGATTTAAGTTCAATCCAGGTGTCATCCACATACCTGAGCCATTACCTGGGAGGAGTCCTTGGATAGGATTTCAGAGCTTTCATCTCTATTTCCTCCATATCCAAGTTGGGGAAATTGGGGAACCCATCATCCACCCATGCTCAAACGACCATCATTAAACGGAGGTGATGACCTGAGAGTACATCTGTAGTCTTCTTACAATGTAATGATTACAAATATTCCCCAATCCTCTGTGAATAGTACCCATTCCCATTCTATTATTTATAAGGATGAGGATGGTTGCCGTCAGCTTAGACTGAAGATGTCACCTGTTTGTTTCTGAATAAGCTTCTGATCCAGTTGGATTCACCCTTATATGATATGTCTTGTTGACATTTTCCCTATTTTTCTTTACACACTTCTGATTCTTCCTGTGGCAATACCCAGCTACCTGGGACTGAGCAACCCTTGGCTGTTTTTCTTCGATATTGTTGTTAGAAGTCATCTGAGGCGCATGCTGTCCACTCAGTGACACTAACTTAGGCCATCTTCTGTGACTGGAGACTCAGATCAGCGACAGAGGACAGAATGTGAGAATGTGACTCTAATGGCAGTCTAATGGTGGTGTCTATGACCCTGTTCCCCTACCTCCTTCAAAATATATGCATCTTAACCTATACTGACATGAGAACACCATGACCACATAAAGCTTCAGTTAGTTCAACAGGAAGTGAGTGTTGTTACACCTTGATACAGATACATGGGGACAGTAGAGGCACCATCAAACTGATAAGAAAGACCAAGAACAACATTGGTGTGACACTACAGAACTTTACTTGAATTTTATCCAAGTTAATTGTCTATACAGGGCATATTTACAAGATCGGAAATCAGGGAGGGGCGAAAAAAGAAAAAAAACACTAGATACAACTGAGGTATTAGCTAAAAGCATTTACAAGTATGTAATTTACTAGTAAATATCAATTATGATAAACTGTTAGAGATGCAGTGTCCTCTGCTTTAAAAAATCTTTTTATATCACAACATGAGGTAGGAGAACAGTGTCTCGATTCATGCAAGAACAAACGTCATCACACTGTAGTATTGGCAACATAGTATGCAATGATCATACACAGACACTGCGTTTTATATTTCAGAACAGCGTTGAGGGATAAATCATTTAAGAAAGCCATAAATATTTTATTTTTCTGTAATTGTTCTAATGGGATGTATAAGGTGTATAAAATGAATCCACGGTGTGCCTATTTTTAGTAACCAGTTAACGCTTATCCATGTGATCGATCTTATCACAAGTTACAGTTTACTTCCTGGTGCCCCCACACTGGCTCATAAAATGCAGGCAGAAAATTACACGCCCAACTATAAAGTATATCATCCGTCAGCAGTTCAAAGGTCACCTTTCCTTTATTTACAGACTCGGGGCTAGTTTATTTTATTTACGTTCAGAGAGCCAGTAAATAATTCATGGTTTATGAAAATTTCTGTATTCAAATGACTAGCAAAACTCTGCTCCTTCTGGTGGACCAGCACAAATGCATATCTTTCAGCAAGTTGGGCCAACTTCACACCAAAGGAATTCTGTACAAAGCATACCCAAGTTTTCATAACACTGCAAATGCAAGAGGGCTCCGCACGCTGTGTTACAGGGAATACCGCCCAGTCTTTAGTCCATTTCCTCATTATGGCATGACTGAAATAGAACATCCCCTTATGTATAAAATGCAAATTGGAGGAAAAAAAAGAAACACACCTTTAACTGTTGTAGAAACTTTTGCGGGTTTCTTAAAGAGGTAATTGTGGCAATAATACATCTAATACTGCGTGATGACATCTCATCCATATAATGCATTCCATTTCATAAAACCATGACCAAAGATTCACCATCTCTGCAACTTAGACAATACCTAGCAGGTTTCTTCCTTTTTCTAGCTGCTGTACCTCATTCACATGTGGGTAGCCAACACACTTAGGTGCCCCCACACACGTGCACACACACATGCTCAAATAATAACTTTTTTGAAATGATGAGGCTACATTTTATGTTCTTGGTGAACTGGACTGAATTTACATTAAGCTAACTTTTTAAGAAAAAAAAATCTTTATAAAACTCATAAAAGTTCATGCATATGCGCTATCGCAACAACTTGTATGTTGCAGGAAGGGGAGACATCTTTATACAATAAGCAAAATGACTGACTGGCCTGTTGACAACAAACAAAAACCGGTGGCAATACATGCAAACAGAATTAGTTTTGTGTGTGAAAAGACATTTTTTGAACAAAATGTTCAATTTTGCTTGGACAAGCGGAGGGTTGGGGAAGGGTGACAAAAGTTAAAAGTCTAATTACATTGCACAATGACAGTTTATCAAGGTGAAATCCACAAAACAGATGAAGCAATCTGTTCATAAAGGGGGAAAAGTCAACAATGCTTGCTTTCCTATTGTGTTTGTCCTGCACAATGTCTCCCAACCGTGCTATCCAACTCACCGACATTCAAGTTTACAAGGGGTAAACTGTCAAGGTATCCACTGACAAGAGAAAAGGGGGGGGCAGGGATTTGAAGCCTCCTCCAGCCTCAGATATCTGTTCTGGTCAAATTTTATACAACCTCTTTAAGATTACTCATAGAAGAAGAATGTCGTTAATATATTAATGACTACTGTATTTACAAAGTGAATATAAATCTTTAGTTAAAACATTAAATATCTTTTTTCTTTTATAATTTCAAGGAAAAGTTTATATGGAACAGTAGAGTGTACATTTGCAGTTCATGTTTTTTCTTTTCTGTTCTTTTCTTTTTAATGGCTTGTGAAGTTCACATGTTGGCTGTCGGTCTTCTCCCCTGAAAACACCTGCGTTCCAGCATCTCTGACTACTTGAAATTCCAAACTGTACTCTGCGGAGTCCTTGTGGTCCGTTATTGTAAAGGGAGGTTTAATAAGGAAATCTGCATTGAAAGGGTTGGCACACAGTGGAATGTCTATCAATTTGCATTTTTAGCAGATGCATAAAGAAATTCAATAGTTAAGCAAAGGTCAATCCCTGTCTTCTTTCAACAATTATTTACACACACAAACACACACACACTCAGGGATCTCCTTGCCGGCAATAAAAGCGGTTTTGCCTGGCAACTGACACAATAACAGTCCTCTTTTGCTCTGGCTAGATGTCTGCTTGCTCTTCTGGATATCTATAAAACCTTGCATCCCACAACCCCACCCTAGCTGATCTGGCAACAGAGATGTGGATAGACGTGTGTGTGTGTGTGTGTAGTGTGTGCGTGCACGTGTGTATGCATGAGAGAGTGAGTGATGGCTTTTTTGTGAAAGTGGAGTGGGAGGAAAGCAATGAGCAGGGGGATCCTGTACGGGATCAATCCAGGGCAGAGAGAGGCCCCCTAGACAACAGCAGCTGCCCCCATTTTGATGGCATGGACAAAAGGGGCTCCTCTGTATCCCTGGTGTCTGGGGCCACCCAGTCGGCCTGGGAGAAGGGTGTCAGCGCCCCTGTGAGCTGCCTCCTCACTCAGGTCCTCCTCTCCCTCTTCCTCCGCTTGCCTGGTACTGTTTGTTCAGTCAGGCAGAAGAACGTGAAGCAGAGGTTGGACCTGCAAACCACCCCAAACTAACTGCCTTCACCTGTGACCCACATTCTAAGAACAAGATGACACTGACAAATAGGCCAGTGATAAAACCGTCTGCTCACAATGGAGTCAAATGAAAATAAAACAAAGTAGAAAGACCCCAAAAAGGGCCTAGAAAACAAGTATAGCCTAAAGCTTTGATCATCTGGGAACACAGCGACCATTGTTCTGTATCAATGCTAACGGACCCTACTGTGAATGTGTGTGTTTGTATGTGTATGAGCGAATATGTGTGTCTTTTACACACAGGCCAGTTTGTGTGAGTGCATGGGAGTTTGTTTGAGGATATTATACCACCGCCACACAGTTTCACTGCCACGAGTCCTACATGTCTTCAAAAACAAGACCTAGTGAGAGACTGACCTGCTCCTCACTGCAGTGACTCTGGTCCTCCCTCTCCCCTAGAAACATTCCATTCCTGGAGAATTTGAAGAATGGCTTTTTTTGGTCTGTTTTTATTCTTGAATGAGATGTGTGTATTGGGGCTGGGGGCTGGTGGACAACAGCTCTTATGAGCTTCCCCATCCATGCCAAGCCTTAAAAGTACACAGTAAATGAAATGAAGTGAGTGAAAATCACAGTGAGTGTAGAGGAGCTTTCTTCCCAGTAGAGGGCCGGTGTTGCTAGGAAGTGAAGTGTATGTGCAGACTCTGCAGGGTGGGCTATGGGGGGCCGGGGGGAAGGTGCTGGCCAGTTGGCTAACCAGCCAAACTAGAGTTGTTTTGGTCTGAGCAGCTGGGATCCAGACCAGAGGACTAAGCTGGCTACCTCGGGGCTCACAATCACACTCATCTCAGGTTCAGCCTCACTATCAGCAGATTTTCACGAAGTTTTTAGAGATATCAGCTTTTTCAGCAATATTTTTACTCCTCCATATACATTTGATGCATTTTTAAACATCTATAACTTTTTAAACTTTTTATCTCTTTGCCTTTGATAATGACAAAAAAAACCAAAGGGGGTTGTATAAAATAAACCTCAAATAAGAATGTCAATGCAGTTTCCTGCAGTCGCTGGTACTTGAGCATTTGGGATTTATGTACAAACAAAGCCAGAGAAGAGGGGGCATGCAAAGCCCCGGGAGGGAGGGAGCGCCAGGTAGTTGCACAAAGTCAAGTTCACCAGAGGCCCAGGGCAGAGTCTGTGCATCTGAGCCTTGCTCCTACATCTCCATAGCTTACCCCTGTCCAGCTCCAGAATCCAGAAAAGAGGGTGAGGAGAGATGAGGGGCAGCAGGGGGTGTGGAGTTTGGAGGGATTGTGGGGCTGAGAGAGACAGACATGGGCTTGAAATAGGTCTTTTGAATTGAATGGACTTCCTGTTTATAAGCAGCCATGTTCATCGAGTAAAAACTATAAATAAAATCACACACAAATAAAAATGAGAGGGTGGGGAAAACATGATGGGAAAAATCCATTAAATCCAAATTGTCCTTATATCCTCAGACATTTTAATGAAAATGAAAATGGCGATAGTCCTACATTGCTGATCAACAGAAGGGTTAGACACACAGCCAAATCTGAAAAAATATCCTTAGGAGAGATGTGATGTGGAGTTTATCTTCTCTGGTTCAGACTAATCTGTTTGCTGTCTGCAATTGACGGATGATGGAAGAGGGAGGTTAAAATGGGTGGTTGGTTGCGTGTAGGGGTAGTAGCAGTAGCTACTTTTGGCTGGCTTCTGGGGCCTCTGAAGTGGAAGAGGAAGGTGGGGAGTGAATGTGCAGGGGCCCGGTGGAGGGGGTGGGTGGAGGAGAGGGGCTCCCTCCTGCCGTGCCAGACTGAGCCATCTGTTGCTTGAGCTGAGAGATCATGCGCTCCAGGTTCTCCCGGGCCTCCCTCTCCCTGCACAGCTCCTCCTGCAGCTCCTGTCGGTCGGCCTCTGCCCGCTCCAGCTGCTGACGGAGCTCTGACAACTGGGGGGTGGCGATTGAGAGAAATTGATAAATAGAAAGACATGAGCGAGGAGAGAAAATCAGAGGGAAAGACAGAGGGACATGAGGTAAGGTTAGTCTGGACAGACAGAAAGACAGACACACACACATAGACACCCCCCCCCCACACACACACAGTTTTCTGCACATAGAGACAGACACACACTCAGACAGATTCACTCCATTCCCCCTGCCAGACAGTCTGAGTTTGATGCCAATGGGAACATGGTAGGAGGAGCCAAAGCTTCTGTAAGAGTCAGGACAGGAACATTCCAGCCCAGAGCCCAAGAAAAAGACCAGTGGAAACCCAAACAAAGGCTCTGTGTGTGCTGTCACAGACAGACATACCAACATGAACACACACACAGACACAAACAGTTGAGCTAATTCGCTAATAAACACATACACAAAAATATTGCACTCATTTATGTACATACACATACACGATTCATGTGTCACTCATTCTCTCTCATTCACTCTCTCTCTCTCTCTCTCTCTCTCTCTCTCACACACACACACACACACAACAAAAACAGAGCAATGTCACAAAACACTCGACCACACACACAGCTGAAAAACACTACCACTTTTCCAGACTCGAGGTTAAGTAAAATATTGACTCTAGCTTCCGAATTGACTCTGGAGTAGATATGTAAATAAGGGTAAAGTGTATGCATATATGATTACATTATTTAGGCCTGGCTGGCACAGCCTTATTACTTAGTTTATAGTCATGTCAAAGCCTAAAAACTATTGTATATTTGTCCGTGGCATCTGCCCCATTTTCTCATTTGCTTCAGCACGATATACTTTGTTTCTAAATTAGCTTTTAACACACGCACACACACAAACACGTATAAATAAACCAAGCTCCCTCTGTGTCCGTGTCTACCCCAACAACTTGGGGCTAATTGTGAAACAAAAAACGGATTGTTTTATGTATTACTACAATTATCACACAAAGGCAAATCAACAGACCAGGGTCCCCCAGGGTTAGTAGATATCACTAAAAAAAACACCTCATAAAGTGGGTGTACTCATTATACCTTAAGGTGAAATGGTGCACGTTATGCTATGCAAGACACTCTGACACTATTGAGCTCCTAAACTTTGGCCAGGTAAGCCAGCATGCAGATGGCACCACACACCCCTACCTGTGCAGCGTAGTGGGCTTCCTGCTGATGCTGTGCCCCTGGCTCACAGGCGCAGGCCTGCTGCCGGAGCTGCTCCAGACGGGTCTCTAGCTCCAACTGTTCTTGGTGGGCCTGGCCGAGCTGCCGGGTCTGCTCACTGTGCACTGCTTCCAGCTCGCTGCGGAGCTCCCGCTGCTCTGCATTCAGCTCCTGCAGCCGGGCTGCCTCACCTCCGCGCAGTACCTCCAACTCCTGAGGACAGCCGGACAGAGCCAGAGACAATATTGATAAAAATGATACTCTTAATCCGTAACAAATTATGGACTCATCAATAAGAAGGTGCTCTTTTGCCTGCCTCTCCCACACCTGGAGATCAGTGTACAGAGTCAGACAGTGGA
>OMLC01104369.1:4005-14012 GCA_900302585.1 Regalecus glesne
CTACATACATACATACATACATACATAAATACATACATACATATATATATATACACACACACACACACACACAAACAGGATTTGTATTCCGGCCGTTTTCCCCGCTAGCGGGGGTTGACCGGTCCATGGATTCGTCTCCTCCAAGTCATTGACTCTCCATGAATTTTGTTGTGGAGCAAAGTTTTTTATGACCGGATGCCCTTCCTGATGCCAACCCTTTAGTCGCCTCTTACGATAGCAGGGATACGGTGGATGAATTCTGACCCCCATCCACAGAGGGGGATTTCTTAACACAACAGATACAAATAATAAACACTAACAAACTGTACAGGGACAAATGGAGCAAAAAAGAAGGTAGAGTGCCCGTTGCCCGATTTGTTTGGGCTCCTAGATGTTATGGTTGGGCCATAAATGTGATCCTGAGCCGTTCTATGCCATTCTATCTCAACAAGGCCCGAGTGGCTTCAGAAAAGGAGGGGCTTCTCAGTGCTCGTGAGGAAGTTGAGGGTCTTGAAGGGACTCTTGAGAAGATAGTTTTCACTGCCTAGTGCAGTAGGATTCCCTTATCAGTCCCACAAGGGGAAATTTGGATTTCTCTGCATTTTTGACCCAACCTATTATATAGGAGCAGTGAGCTGCCAACATATGGCGCTCGAGGAGCAGTTAGGGGTTTCATATGGAGTCTGTTGTCCATATGAGATAAAATATGTGAATACTGTTTTTGTACATGGCCACTCATGTCGGCAACAAACAACCAGTGACCGTGAGAACTCAAGCCAAGCAGGACTGACGAGGCCCAGCACGGAGGCCTGACCGAGCTCCCTGAGGATGTTGTACATGGGCCTTGTGGAGACCTTGGCCTGACGTCTTCCCTATCACACTGCGTGAAGACACTAAGGTTAAGGCTCAACCTCCTCGGCGGAGCCGCGGCTGGTACCCGAGTGAGCAGCTCCAGCACAATCGGCCGCTAGAACGGAATGTTGGACAAGCATGTCGGCCATGCTGCTAGTGTTACTCATGACGTCACGACCCTGCCCTGGACGCCTTCTGCTCCGGTCTCCCCCCGGTGACTGAAGCCGTCCTCACTGCCCCTTCCTACGAGGCTATGTACCGAGCACGGGGGGGCAGAGGCTCTTTCCTGACGCTTCCCAGCGTAGTGGGATCAAACCCACGACGCCTGGCTTAGAGGGGCCCACTCCACTACCAAGCTGCCGCGCCACCTGATTATACAAATCAGCGCCCCGACGTGCCTGCGCCTGACGGCAGCGCTCAGCGCAGGCACGTCACCTGACGGACTCCATGTTGCAGTGCAACAGCGGCCAGGGCGTACATTCTCCCGCTCAAACCGCCATAAGACCGGAGCCGCGGGAAGGGACACGGTTCGTCACTGCGCCAAAATATCGCGTCGACACGCTTCCACGCATCTGATGGGCAGTAAATGCTGAGGGCGTTTATCTTCTACTATTTCAAATTTACAAGCTAGCGTACAGCAACTCATTGCTTTCTATAGGTCTCCACTCAGCGTCTTTGTTGAGTGGGGTCTGACCTGTCGATCAGACTGTGGGAGCTGGGGGGGGCATACGGCCTGTTAGCTTTCTGCTCGACTCACCTCTCTGGTTGTCACCTCTTCCTTCTCCGACACCTTGACCATCAGCCGGTCGTTCTCCAGCTCCAGAGATCGTACCCGGTCGATGTAGACGGCAAGCCGGTCGTTCAGGTCCTGCAGATCATGTTTCTCCTGTAAGCGGGAGATACGGGTCGGCGAGAGTGGGGTCGAGGCCGCCGACCGACCCGCTTCACGGAGGGGGGTAGTAGTCGCCATAACAGAATCACTCTTTCAATGAATCTTTATCCGATCCAAGGCTTGCCTTGCAGCTCCTCAGGCGCTCAGTAGCTTCCGATTTTGAACAACGGTAACTCCCCGAAGGTATCAAAGAGCTGACGATGCAAATATAGAGTTCCCAGCAGGGACGCTTAGTGGAGCCTCTCCGGTAGCCTGAGGTGTGGTGTGGGAGACTAGTAATCCCTCAATGGTGGAGAGCAAAGATGGCAGACTTGCTTCACGCGGACCGCGCCAAAAGGGTATCCAACTTCCGCTCTCATAACTCTTCTTCGTTTATTTCAAAAGTAGTTTACATCTGTAAATGGCTCTTTTCCGCCCTCTGTTGTTGTTCTGACTAAAGGGAGTAAACCCAGGGAGGAGCGTAGGTGACATGGTCTCAAGGCCAGGAGCAGAGCAGCTCTGCCTGTCCCCCGTCCGCAGGGCAAGTAGGGTTGTGTCAGGAGGGACATCCAACGGGACATTTTGCCAAATCAGCATGAGAATTGACAAGGAAGAGGAGCCCTGAGGAAGAGGAAAAAGCTGAAAGAAGAAGAAGAAACTTAGGAAAAACCAATAAGTTTTACAAATGTAAGATCATATATTCCTTAATTAGTCCCAGATGGGGGAATTTGCTGTGTTACAAAGCAGCCAAGTCAGAAGAAGGATGGGGGCATTAAAACCTTGGCAGTTCAAATTGCACTCAGAATTATTTTTATTGCACAGTGATTTAATTTTTATTGCACATCTTATTTGTTTGCTGTGTTAGGAGCCATATTAACCCCCTAATGACTGCTAGTCTTCCTGGGGTCCTCACAAGTAAATAATACAAAGCATGCAGATATAGAATGTAATTAATAATGCAAGTAAAATAAAATGGGGAATAAAAGAATAACAGAAATCAGAGAATGAAGCACCACATTAAAGACATCACTAAACGAATTCAGCAACCAGTTAACCCAGATGAACAGACATACTGGAAAACCAGAATCTTGACAACCCACCTCCATGCCTCCTAACAAGCTGCGGCCACTGGCCAATGACAACGAAGAAGAGAACCTTGAAAGGGTTCCTTCATTCATAAGATAAAGTATGTACACACACGTACTGCATATGTAGGCATGATTAGCAGTCTGTCACCTTGTCATCAGCCCACGTGTTAACATGTGTTCTAAACTGTTCTTACTCAATAATTCTCTTGTGGAGACTGGTAGCTTGTTCCGGTTGATGGTGGCTCCATAATGAACTATGGATTTTAGACGGCTAGTCCTTGGTCGAGGCCCTCTACTGTAACCTGACCGTGTCCAGCTGTCCAGGCCCGTGGCCAGGCCCACTCCAGCCAAGATTGAAGCCATGGGACACATGCGGCCAATAGGAGCCAGAGGAGAGCTGGACACAGGCCTCGGCATGGGTGACTCCTGGTCAAAGTTTGCTGCCAGACGTTAACACGGCCATGTGTCCCCTGGGGAAAGGGTGCAGCGAGCTCCTACAGGAGGCATCCAGAGGACTGAAGCCGCTGATCTCACCAGAGCCACACCCAGTCCTAGCATGGCTCGACCCCGGCCAGGGGCTCAGGCTCAAGTTGATGCCTCTGAGTATGGACCGGGTCCCTCCCACTGGTGCTGCAGCTGCTGACCTCCAGCTGGGATGACGCTGGGTGGGGGCACAGCCCGTGTCTCTGGTCTGGTCCATGGTCCATGACCAGCAGGCCCAGCAGGACCAGAGCACGGGGTTCCCTCGCAGGACAAAGGAGTGATGACACCAGACCAGAGATAAGAAGTCCTGTACTAGCACCAGGCTAGTAGCAGAGCCACAGGCCGAGCCGGAGGCCGACAGGAGACTGAATCATAAATGTTGGTGGTATGAAGTCAGAGGACGTACACGTGACATCTATGAGCAGTGAGATGCTCACGATGGCCTTACATGGAGTCACTTTAATAGAGGGGCGGCACAGCTCAGTGGGTAGAGCGGTCGTCTGTTAACTGGGGGGGTTGCAGGTTCGATCCCCGGTCCTGCATACAGCATGTGGAGGTGTCCTTGAGCAAGACACTTAACCCCAGCCTGCTGCTCCAGTGCAGCAGGCTGGTGGAGGACAAAGAAGAAACTCCACCAGCCTGTGTGTCATGTGGCAGCAGACGGCCATGGAGGACAGATGTCCCTCAGCCCCGGTCTTCACTAACAGTCTGATCAGGAGCTTGAGTCTAGTGTGGTCGTGTTCAGGGCCTGGGTCGGAGGCGACCTGGCAGCCGTCCAACAGGCATTAGACCAGCTGTCAAACCAGCAGCCTGGTTCTGTCATGAGAGGCCCGTCATACCTCTGAACACTGCTCTAAACTCCTGCAAGAGGCAAAGCGGAGCCCTTACCCTCCAATCAGAACACAGGGGGCGCTGCAGCGGCACCAGGAGTGTGTGGGGGTTCATCAATAGGCCCTGTCCCCACAGTTCAGCAGATGCGTCCAGGCCAACACATGGCATGGCCATGGAGCGGAGGACATGTCAGACATACTGCCCCTGTCTGACACGTAGAGGGAACCACGGCGACCACCCTGGGACCATATTCAACACAGAGTCATTAGAATAACTTGTCACAAGGTCACAGGGTCATTTAGCAGACGCTTTAATCCAGAGCCACACACAGTCCAGGATCTGAGGAGGAGAAACCACATGGCCAAGAGCCAGGAGGTCAGTGTGAGTCCTGTAGGAGAGGTACTAACAGGCAGTGAGCACAACAGGGTTAGTTGGTCATCAGTCATGGCACTGGGTCGATCCACGCTGGATGTTGATCAGTGGCTCGACAGAGGGACTGGCTGGAATAACACAGAGCTCAGGCTGAGCTGAGGGTGGCGTTCTCTCATCCACACAGAGATGTCTGCCGGGCATGGAGAGATCCGTCCTGAGACCGTGTGGTCAGACTTACACCAGCTTTTTATTTTTACGATGATTTCACATTTTCATTTATCATAGTGGTTTCTGGTTATTTCGTGTAACTCTCACACTTTGGCGGAACCAACGTGCCGTAGTCTGTGTTTCCCCCGAACGTTGAGCTCAACGGTCATGTGACTTGTTTCAGGAGCAGCGTCCATGTGACCCGCTGGCTCGGTGGACACCCACCGTGTCCTCCTGTTTGTCGGAGCAGCTCGTCTCAGCCGACCGACAGTGAACTGCTAGCGGAGGTTTTCCAGGATGCTGCTGGTGCTGCCTGACGACCAGAAGGAACACTTGGCCTTCCTGCCGACGGTGGACGCTGCAGGTAGTCATGTGACGTATCGCTCGGCTCCCTTCCCTGTCTGAACGCCTCTCCTAATAGACAACACCAGAGGCGCAATGAAGGCGCTCATCTGCCTCTTTAGGGGGAATATTACCTGGCGGTAGACGAGCTCATCAAAGCCTTCATGGACTCTTTTGGATACAGCGCCTGCTTGCAACGCGTCTCCCATAACCACTTAGCCCAGAGTGTCTTTAAGGCCCGTCACCGGTACCGACCAACAGCACGGCTCACTGGTGCTGTGTGGGGCAGTACCGGGGAGCGGTGCTGACCAACAGTGTACTGGTACTGACCAACAGTGTACTGGTACTGACCAACACTGTACTGGTGCTGACCAACAGTGTACTGGTGCTGACCAACAGTGACCTGGTGCTGACCAACAGTGTACTGGTACTGACCAACAGTGTACTGGTACTGACCAACAGTGTACTGGTACTGACCAACAGTGTACTGGTACTGACCAACACTGTACTGGTGCTGACCAACAGTGTACTGGTGCTGACCAACAGTGTACTGGTGCTGACCAACAGTGTACTGGTACTGACCAACAGTGTACTGGTACTGACCAACACTGTACTGGTGCTGACCAACAGTGTACTGGTGCTGACCAACACTGTACTGGTGCTGACCAACAGTGTACTGGTACTGACCAACAGTGTACTGGTGCTGACCAACAGTGTACTGGTACTGACCAACACAGCACCGTTCCCGCCAGGTGATCTGGGTCATGTGTGTGTGTGCTATACGGTGATGGCTCTCTCTGCTTTCCCCTTTGCTGCTGTAACACTGTAATGTCCCCCCTGTGGGCCTAATAGAGGAACATCTGATCTTGTAATAAGGACAGGGTGTTGTGTTAATGTAAAACCCACTGAGGCCAATTGTTAATTTGTGATCATGGGCTTAACCAATAGAACTGTCTTGACTTCATTTATGACCGTGAGATATTTAGGATTATAATATTGTCGAGTCTGAATATATCTTATAAGAAAGGTCTTCTCTTTCCAGGTCAAATCAACCTATTAGGTTGGCTCATAAGCTCATAATTGGACTGAATTTTTACACACTGTCCCTCAACATGATCCTTTCTGCTTTTTCAGTGGTGGGTGAGTTTGGCCGCATTGCAGTGGAGTTCCTCAAAAAGGGAATCAACCCGAAAATCTATGAGAGTGCTGCCAGTAAGTCATTTCAGTTCATGCCACTTGGTATCACAGTGAATGGTATTGGGTATCCATGTTTTACCCAACTAATGGTCCCTTACAGCTATTGTTCACCCCTGGAATAATCAGCCTAATTCACCAAAAAGGTGAACCAGTTCAACTGGCTTAGAAGTCTATTCAGGGTGTAATGGCTGCTAGAAGCATGGCTCTCCTGTCTGTGCTCTTCTCCCTCACCTCAGGGTGAAAGGACAGAAACCCAGATTTCACCCAAAAAAAGTTGAATCAGTTCATCTGGACAGTTTCTATTGAAAAATATGAGAGAAGCCCCAGAGAAGCTTTGCTAGCAGGTGAACCTGCAGGAGCCACTAAAGATGTTGTAAGTTCCTCCTCCTGATGCTGGTTCTTGGTGGCAGAGTGGTCTGAACATTTGCATTGCACTGAAAGCCTCCTCCATCTTCAGCTCCAACTACAGGCTCTCATCAGCCACGGCCATCTGGAGTTGGCCTCAGCTACCATGGCTATCTCCCTGATGACTTGCCTCCGTTGTCAGGGTTCCAAACCCACCTTCTGGAAGAACTTAGTGGGAAACCACAGCGGCTGACTTGGGTGGAAAGATGGCTGCACTTCATTCTTTAACAAGCTCCTGATCAGTGGAGCCTGATCGATGGCCCTCTTCTGTATGTGAGAGGTGACTAGCCCGTCCTCGTCACTCGTGCTGGGGACATCTCAGACTGAGCTGACCACCATCCCCAGCCTCATAGACAACCCGGCTGTGTGATGACGGAAACCTACAGGGGCTTCATGTGCAAATGGACTGTTGACTGGACCAAGGTAATGAGAACTATCCCCAGAGGACTGGGGAATAGCTACGGTCACAGCATTGTCAGATGAGGACAGATGAGGCCATCAATGTGAAGAGGGAACCACCATCCTGAACAAAGGTGGGGGTCTGAGAGTCCATGTGTCATCATGTGACAATGCTGTGATTGATCCTATTCCCCAGTCCTCTGTGAATAGTCCTCATGACCACTGAATGTCCAGCCAATGAGCAGCTCTCATATGAACCATGGTCAGTATGCTGTGGTGTTTATCACTGTAGCATTGGGACATTTCTTATCTGGTTTCACCAATTCACCTTTCTTTCTGATTCCCTTTCCTGGAAACTTCTTTAATGATTTTCCCGTCTCCTCTCTTGTCTTTTTATTCTCTGTATGCACCATTTCAGGCCGACACAATTGTGATTTCATTGTGCTGGCCCAGCCTTTTCCTGCATTATGGGGCCTCCGTCTAGTCATGCAGCTGTGTTGTCTGTGAGGGTGGTGCTAGCTACAGTCAGCCGGGCTGAAGAGGTCTCTGAGTGGTGAAACGTCTCTCGGACGTGTCCAGGGGAACTGATTCCACTGGTGTTTTAAGAGGTGCTCTGGGACATTTGACCTCATCTCTCTAACATGGAAGGTGGAGACACCTGCTCAGGCCTGGTGAACAGCTGAGGTCAGAGAACACTGCCACTGAGCTACGGGGGCTCCGCCATGTTGTGGTCATGACTGTTTCTCTGACAACAGGACACCCGCCCCCCAGAACCACATCACCTTGGTCACAGCTCACGTCTTGTGTGCCTTTGGAACTCATCGGGCTAAAAAGAGGCCCTACCGTGTCCAGTGTAATGGCTCATGAGCAGGGAGAGGGGCATCTGAACCGAGTCACCTCTCTGACATGGTCTGGCTGGAGTGCAGCATGTGTAGCGTCAGTGGTCCCATCGTGAAGCTGTGGCTGCTCCTCTGTGTGACCCTGTTGGATGCCTGGGTGTCCTGGAAGTGGTGTCCCATCGACTGCTTCTCTTGACCTCTGGAAACCTCGGTGTCTATCCTGCACATTCTGTTCATATTTTGTTATAGCCCCCTTGTTTATATTGCTCCTATATTTGTTACCCCTCACTGTCTTTTGGCTTTCCACCATTTGTGGGACAAATAAAGGAATAGCTTAGCTTAGCTTAGCTTAGCTTAGCTCATCTTATCGTAGTCATCTTAACCAAAGGTCTAAGGGTGCGGGGCTGTCCTGCTTAGGTTAGGGTCAGGGGTCAGACTAAGATTGGGATTTTGGGATCCTTTAAGCCATTAAAGGAATTAAACTGTGTGATTTGTGCTTTTACCAATGATTTGAACTCATTAATGCAAGTCCATGGTCTGTGTCCAGGGAAGCTGAACTTCTCCACCCAGACGGTACAACGTGGAGTGGAGGGTCTGATGTTCCTCCTGACAGAGAGCTCCAAACTCATGGTGACTACACCATAATGATCCTTTAGTCTTCTGTGCTCTTTCTCCTTCCATCCTCCCCATGATCTGTCTGTCTTTACCCCTCAGCCATGCTTCTCTAGCAGATGTGGAGTATTTTATAAGCCGTGTCTTGATGCTAGCTGGCTCCATGTCCCTGTGCTGGAGCCAGGCTGTCTGCTCATGTTGAGCTGTTCACTGTGAAGCTGTTGAATCCTGCAGGTGTTCCTGTCTTCAGACACACGCGAGGCTCCCGAGGCAGACGAGTGACGGCTCGGCCAGTTGTCAGTTCTGCTGCCGAAACCTCTGTCTGCCAGCCTCGGCCCAGCCAACAGCTCCACTCATTTCTGATGGTCCCAGTCAGTAGACCAGGGCTGGATGGTGGTATTCCTCCTGTTGCATGTAGAGCCCCCAGGAGTGAACCCCGACTCATCAGCCTCGTCCTGACTCAGGGTCACCTCAATACTAAAAGACCCACCCTCAGCTTCCCCCTCTACTCTGGGAGGCTTTAAGGCGTGGCTGGGTAAGCTGACCCCTCTGTGGAGCGGAAATCATTGCCAACATCCACCGAGTCCACTCAGCACCAGTACCTGTCTGTCCTGGAGATGGAGACCCCGCCTCAGGCCCCTTAGGGGCAGCATAGCTCAGTGGGTAGAGCGGTCGTCTGGCAATCAGAAGGTTACAGGTTTGATCCCCGGGCCTGCATACAGCATGTGGAGGTGTCCTTGAGCAAGACACTTAACCCCTAACTGCTCCCTGAGCGCCACCTGGTGGCAGCTCACTGCTCCTATACAATAGGTTGGGTTAAAATGCAGAGAAATCCACATTTCCCCTTGTGGGACTGACAAGGGAACCCGTTCTTTCTTTTTTTCCTGGATATCCCTCCAATGAAAGGAGGTGAACGTTCACTGTAGGAGCTTTAGGGGAGCTGTGCGTGGGCATCGACTGTGTTGACCCCTACAGAGAGGAAGGTCAGTGGCCTGGTTTGAGAGGTGACCGTAAAGCTCCAGGAATGTGGCTGAGCCTCAGATCCATGACAGGATCTGTCCTCCACTACCAGCTGAGCCCTGTCGTAGCAGACCTCCTTCACAGACACACATGCAGATTCTTCCTTTATAACATCTGATGAATCCGCCCCACCAAGTCTACCCAGCTCCTGGTCCAGGTGATGGTCCTGTCCCACCTGGACTACTCCAACTCTCTACTGGCTGGTTTACCAGCTTCTGCCATCAAACCTCTACAACTCATCCAGAATGCTGCTGCTCACCTGGTCTACAACCTCCCCAGACATTCCCATGTCACCCCCCTCCTCACTGCCCCCTACTGGCTGCCTGTTATACCTCACATCACATTTAAGACTTTGGTGCTTTCATACCAGGCAGTCAAGGGGTCAGCACCTGGATACCTGCAGAGACTCATCAGACCCTATGCACCAATCAGACCTCTCCGTTCTGCCACCTCTGGTCACTTGGCACCTCCCCCTCTCTGTATCTGCAC
>OMLC01104375.1:4878-15116 GCA_900302585.1 Regalecus glesne
GGGGGGGGGGGGGGGGGGGGTCAAAGTTCCCTCTTTTATACTTTCTGGGGGACACATCTCCTGCTCCCATGTGCCAATTACATGCTTGTATGTACTTTAGTTAAGGTGCGTTTACTTAAATTCTTCAAAGCACTTGACCAATAAAATCAGAGGTAACCCTGGGATCACGGTACGTTAAACAAGATGTGATGGTGAACTGGGAGAGTAGCTTTAAAAAAAAAAGTTCAATTATGTTCCTCTTACCTGGCAGCTCCATATTCAGCATCCTTCTCCCAGTATACCAGCATCTCTCCTCCACACATGTCCAGACCATCTCAGTCTGGCCTCTTTTGCTGTGTCTCCAAACTGTCCAACCTGAGCTGTCCCTCTAGATGTTAATCAAAGACCGGAACATTAACATTGTTTTTTCACAGTACCTGAAGGGCTCCTTTTCCATGATATCTTCCTTATATGTAACGGAAAGATGCCGAAAATTGATAGATCAGTATTGGAATAGTTGAGTGGTGGCTGATTAATATTCAGTCATTCCCCTTAAAAATGTGCAGGTCTCTCCCATGAGAGACAAGATGGTAAATCATTTGCGCATATGGATACCCAGATTATCCCCGCTGCGAGTTATCAAATTGAAAATTTGATTGAAAAATGTGGCCTTTCTGCGTTGTTAGCGGCCTAATTATTATTATTAGCGGTTTAATAGCCTTTTGCAGCATGAGCACACATAATGCAGGAATACTGGGTAGTGCTGTAAAGTCAATGCTACTTATCTATTTCCCTCCAACTGTTCTCTGCACCCAAGGCAAAGGGACTCATTTTAGATTAATTAAATACATGAGGTTTTGAGGTACAGGCACCATATGGCTCGTGCCAGCTCACTGTAATTTCACTATGGATTACCACAGCTACACTGGAGCCATCGAGCCTTTAATGAATAGATTGGACCCTTTAATCAAGACACTTCAGTCTGCATAATGAACAAGGCCCTGGCTATTTATAGCCATTGGCTAGTTGGAATATTCTGGGCTTTCACCTCGGCAAAGAGCGCCAGCGCCCATCCAGCCAGCCTTCATAGAGATGTTCCCATCGATGGGCAGGTGAAGGAGTAAGTCAGCATGCCTTTTAAAACAAGCCATGCAGGAAGCAGGATGGTCATCTAGTTATCAGACAACTGGTGGTTTGATCCCCCGGCCCCTGCAGAAAGGGACCGGGGGTCTCTGGTGGCATAGGGGGCTAAGACACCTATGTTCAGTGCATGTCTGCGTCATACAGTTGGGTGTACAAATCCTGGCAGCGCCATTTCCAACCACAGCCAGAGGTCCATAGTTAGTGGGTCATAATTGGCTAAGCCTCACATGGGTATAAGGGTTAGGTTGGATAAAGTATTCTGGGTTCACTAGTGTCCCCCTCTGGGTCGTCCAGGCCTCTTGGTTAAGTGAAGGGAAAGTACTCTGCTTCATTCTCCTCTGACGGCCAAGCACTGTGCTTTCCCCACCACACCATGATGTGTGGACTAGTGAGGGCTAGTGGTCATGTGACTTGGAGGAGACACATGCTACCACTTCCTCCTTCCTGTTGATGCTCTAGAGGGTATCAAAGAGACTGACCCAGCCGGAGGCAACTCAGGAGTTCGGGTGGGGGAAAAAATACAAAATATGATATCGTGATATGCCACACTATTGAACATGATCTATATCATCAGACACTGTAAACGTGCTCTTTCAGTAACAAAGTATTTTTCTATATCATGGAAGTTCTTTGTATGGGGGAAACTGACTGGATTTCATCTAATTAATTGGTTACATGTTGGCTTGATACAAACATTTGTTATTTTTAATGTGTGTATATCTCCAGAGCAGTAAGTTGGGTGTGGAAGCAGTAATTGCCCTGATGGATGCCACTCCTGACACCCCAGCTTGTGTCATCGGCCTCGTGGGCAACCAGGCTGTGCGTCTCCCGCTAATGGAGTGCGTTGAGATGGTTAGTCATACCAAGAAATGTAAGATGAAAATAAAAACAAATGGCCCTGGCCTTTGAGCTTTGAACATTCTAACTTTTTCATAAAGGTAGATAGATAATCTTATCTTTTGTCTTGTCTGCAGACCAAACTCGTGCAGACAGCTATGAATGAGAAGAGGTTTGATGAGGCTGTCAAACTGCGTGGAGGGTAAGAACTAGGATTCATGCAATGTCAATAGTTTTAGAAATGAATTATGCATTATCATTCTGAAATGACACAGTCACTATCTTAGGAAAAGAGGCAAGACACATATTCATATGGAAAAAAATAAATAAAAGTATCATACTACATTAGGACACAGGGCCACGGTAGCCCCTGCGACCCATCTTGTAAGCGGTTGATGATGGATGGTTGATGCATTAGTTATTTAGTTGCTTTAGCAATTTGGAATGAAATGAGTCTTCTTTCAAGATGTTTTTTTATAAAACGGTAATTCTTCTGAAGAATAAAACCATCTTTGTTTAATGATAATGATATTAATTTTAAGAATAAATCTGCCTAGGTGGTTATTGATTAATACATTAACCACAAAAGATGGATTCGTTATTTGGCTTTTTTTTAAGTCAACCCACAAATGTCCAAGCCATGAATACTTTGACATCCCTGTGCAGTTTAGTAGTCAGTTAGGTAGGAATTCCCCAGGAAAGCCAATACAGTCCATATTGTTGTACATCTTTACCATAAAAGCCAAATTTGGAAAAAAAACATGGCCGATATCGACAAGTGTGAACTAATAGCCAAGTTGCTGTGGCCAACATGATGATTTGTCAAACTAAATTCCAAGATGGTGTTTTCTGATTTATTCTACAGCAATAAAAGAAAAAACAACTCTAGCTAAACATATCAACCTTGAGGTAGAACTTAAGTTTGACTGTGTTTCTTGTTCAGAGAAGGAAGGCACTTAAGCATCTGCACTGGTGACTTTTTCATTTTGAATGGATCTCCAATTCAGGGTACTTCAGGATTGTAGCTTTAATCATAGGGTATGATGCATTATTCGGTGTTTTAAAATGGCTCCAAGCCTAACCCAGATAGAAACGTAAGGATTTGTTTTTCAACTGTTGACATCCAGCTATGTGTTATTTTTCCTCCATCATGATAATACATAAAGAAAATGCAAGCTAGTCAATTACAACTGACCTATCTAAAACTAATGTTGTTATTGCAGGAGCTTTGAAAACAACTGGAATATCTATAAGCTTCTTGCCTTCCAGAAGGCTGCCCAGCCTCAGGTGAAGCACAGAGACGAATGAGCAGATGACATAAAGCAAAGACATTTAAACACAAATTCAAACGTGTCACTTGTGCTGAAATATGTCCAATTTCTCTCACCTCAGAATAACTATTCCTTGGCTATTCTGAATGTGGGCGCTCCAGCTGCAGGGATGAATGCTGCAGTGAGGTCCGCTGTGAGGGTAGCCCTTGCTCACGGTCACAAAGTCTATGGCGTCAGTGATGGCTATCAAGGGCTGGCCAGTGGAGCGGTAAGACTTGTTTCACTGCATCTTTATGGTGTTCTCGTAGATTCTAGGAATGAGGCAAGGCCAACACGTACGGTTGTCTGTGAGTAAGTGATGGGATTTCACCATTGGTTGGACATTCGAGTTGGAGTTTCCCTATTGGCCATTACTCTTTCAGAATGACTCACTGCTAAATTTTCTATTACATCATCAGCTGTTAACAGAATCGATGTGACAAGAGACTTTTTTAAACTTAGTCATGCAAATACAGCCATTTAATAGATGTGGTCACGGTCAAACCATGTTCTGGGTTTTAACCTTGTCTTGATCTGTCTATGACAGGGTAACAACCAGTAACATAGTGCAGCAGTTAGCACTGTTCTCTCACAGCAAGAAGGTCCTGGGTTCAAATCCCGTCCCAAATCCTTGCTCTGTGGAAAGTGCATGTTCTCCCCATGTCTGTGTGGGTTTCCACCAGTCTTCCATCATTTAAAGGCATACATTTTAGGGTTAAGACTCCTGCCTGTGCCCCTGAGCAAGGCAATAGGAAAAAGAACTGGAGTTGTTCTCTGGGCACTGTAGCTGCTCACTGCTCCTATAAAATAGGATGGCGTAAATGCAGAGAAAAAAAATCAGTTGTATACATGCAGAATGACAAATAAAACCTCTCCTTCTTCTAACGTGTCTCTTCACAGGTGAATGAGATGTTTTGGCACAATGTGGCTGGATGGACAGGCCAAGGAGGTTCTCTGCTGGGGACAAAAAGGTGAGGCCTGGGCTCCTATGACTGTAATGTTGTAATAAGATTTTTCCATTATTGTTTGTTAGTGATAAAAAAATACATTTAATTGAATCTCATATTGTCCTAACAAAGCATGATTCTAATTTTGCTTTGCCATCTTGTCTTTTATTTTCTTCAGAACACTTCCAAGTAAATACATGGAGAAGATTGTAGACACCATTCGCAAGTACAAAATATCTGCTATGCTAGTCATTGGAGGATTTGAGGTACAGACACAAATTTTCAATTTGAGCTAAATTGCCATCATATTGATTTATATTGTTAGCATATGTCTGTTCATATTCTTCTTTTTAATTAGAAACGTTACCCAATTTCGACTCCTCTTAAACATCCTCTAAACTGATCTTACTTGACCTCCAGGCGTATGAGGGTGTCCTACAGTTATTTGAGGCCCGTGGTAGCTATGATGAGCTCTGCATCCCCATGTGTGTCATCCCTGCCACCATCAGTAACAACGTCCCAGGTACCAACTTCAGCCTGGGAGCCGACACCGCAGTCAACGCTGCCATGGAGGTGAGACCTCAGCAGATGGAAAGTTAGTATATCAGTATTGTTGATTCCATAGATTCAATAGTCTGGGATATAAAGTCATAAAAAACCAGATCAATTCAAACCACTTTATAATTGAGCCAGACCTTGATTTGGCCTTAGTCACTGAGAATAGGTGACGGTGAATGTTTAATGGCACTGATATACATCTGTAACATCTCATCCGTGACTGAGGGGAAGGGGTCTAAAACAAGCTTTTTGTTCACATAAAACAACATTTAAGGTACAGCTTAATGTTCTGATTGCCGGAGAAGGTAAATAGAATTATTTTTACATAGCTTTTTTCCAATCTATTGACCACAAAAGGCGCTTTACAACATGTGCCTCACATTTACTGAGCATGGGGGATTAAGGCCAATTGCCCTTTTCCTGACGGTGGCATCAAACTTACGAGTCCCACACTTTTTGTAGAAGTGCGGTTGAGCCTGCGTTGTCTGCGGTTTGAGACAATAGACCCATCAAACAGAACCCACCAGGAAAGTGAGGTTTTAAAAAGAAATGCTTGATCAGGAGCAGGTGAACCATTTACGCTCTATGGGCCGCAGCGATTCCAACTTTATCTTCGCCCAATTGCCAAACACTGCCCCCAAGCAAAGCTAATAGAAACCTTCTATGTCACTTCATTTTCTACTTTAGAGCTGTGACAAGATTAAGCAGTCGGCCACTGGAACCAAGAGGCGTGTGTTTGTGGTAGAAACCATGGGGGGTTACTGCGGCTACCTGGCAACCTGCACCGGTATAGCTGTAGGCGCTGATGCAGCCTACATATTTGAAGACCCCTTCAACATCCATGACCTGAAGGTGAGACAAAAAGAGAAAAAAAACTGCCCTGGTATATATTTCCTCCAAAGTATGATATTGATCCATTACATTTCCCAACTTGAAAATATAGCAGTAGTTTTTACTCCCCTGGGGTGAAGTCCCACCAGGGTCTTGTTTTCTGTCTCTTGTTCTCTTCCTCTCAGCTTTCCCTGTGAAAGACAACTGCCCGTTATCCTTCAAGATAAAATAATGTTTAGTACTTGCACAAAGGAGAGTAAATTAAACCTCACTTCACTGGTGACTGATAATAGTAATCCAACAGCCTGACAATAATTGTAAAAGTGGCTTACTGAGGTATCGGCAGTGGGAGGATACATAGCTTTGTCTGTGTGACCAATGGAGTAGAACCATATTCTCCAGCTGTTGTTGAGACCGCTCCATAATTACCTTGCCCTTTCACAGACAAACGTGGAGCACTTGGCAGAGAAGATGAAGAAGGATATCCAGCGAGGTCTAGTACTGAGGTAAATAATGGCTTTTTTAAGCTATGAAGAGATCTTCATACACTAACCAGCCAGTTGCAGTAATGTTTCTGTCTTCCTATTTAAAAGGAATGGGTTTTTTCTTAGGAAGTTTTGGAAAGTTTAGATTGTTTTTCTCACTGCCACTCTCGTCTACAGGAATGAGAAGTGCCATGAGCACTACAGTACCGAGTTTATCCATAAACTTTATTCTGCAGAGGGGAAGGGGATCTTTGACTCCAGAGTCAATGTGCTTGGGCACCTTCAGCAGGTATGAACCCAACATAAACCCACCAGGTCTATTCTGATAAAATGCAAGTTGGCTAATTAGGTTTAATGTATACTAAGCATCACCTGGTGCTTTACTGCTGTGTGATCTCTGTCAAGGGAGGAGCACCTACACCCTTTGATAGAAATTATGGGACTAAGATGGGTGTGAAGGCTATGATGTGGATTTCAGAGAAATTGACTGAAAACTTCCGACAAGGTGAAGTAATGGTTGCATCACTGCAGCTTACATAAACTGCTATACCTCTCCAACTTTTGAAGGGGAGTAGTTCAGCATTTAGCTTCTGCTTTGTCCTCTTAGGACGTGTATTTGCCAACTCGGCAGAGAGCGCATGTGTGGTTGGCCTCAACAGGAAGGTCATCTCCTTCATACCTGTCACCGAGCTCAAGGATGACACAGATTTTGAGTGAGCAAGCAAAAAAAAACATCCTTCGCTGTTATTGTCAATATCAATATTCATGTTTGAAAAAATCAGGATAGAGATTTCTGTCTTTATTTTGCAGGCATCGGATGCCTAAGGTGCAGTGGTGGTTAAACTTTCGCCCAATGCTTAAAATGTTGGCCAAATATCAAATCAGCTTCAGTGAATATGTTCCAGGAGAAATCGAACATGTGACCCGACGATCCCTCAGCATCGAGACTGGATTCTAAACCATCTCAAACCCTCCATAACCTCCGTGCCTCATTTCATTATAAAAATACATGTTGTGGGTCTTTTCTGCGTTTAAGGCATTAACTTTTAAAATCAAAATTGATGTCTGTACCTTGCTATTTTTTTTCTGAACAAATCTACAAACCAGAATATTTAATGTGTTGTACAAATACTCTCTTTACGCATGATCAATTATCAATGTAAGGAAATCACAGTAAGGTGAATCAGTTGTTCACTGTTGTTATGCCACTGCATTTTTTTACAAGGATGGGGATACCTGCAGTAATTGCAGACAGAAGAGGTCACCTAGATGAGTGATGAAACATTTCTTTTCAAATGAACCGACTCAACTTTCTGTGATGTTTTACCAATAATTTACACTCAAAATAGTGACTCCATCTTTTAAGTGAGAGGTCCATTTTTAAGTGTCATGATTAGTCCCAACATTGTGGGGGTGGACATGAACTTAGAAAGGGCAATTAGGATTTAAGGCCTGATGCCCAACGATGGTTTCAAACCTATTAAATCTGGCTCATTTATTCCCAAAGCTTGAGCTCTACCACTTGGCTTCTGCAGTGATAAATGGTTAATGCATTTATTCTTATATACCGCTTTTCTTTTTGTTATTCTTATTTTTTTGCTTTAGCAAAATAATGTTTTATTTGTCAAACACTAAAAGAGCACAAACTTTTCTTTTAGCAACAGAATTGAGCAAAAACTGAGCACAAACAAACGAGACCAGTTTTAAACAATTTAGATGAAGACGATGTGCAAGATGATGTCACAGCCTATGAAATATAACACTTAAGATCTAAAAACAAACAGCACACAACACAAAAATTAGCGTTTACAGCAGAATTTAGCAAGAACTCTGCCCATTTCACATTATTTCATTGCTCGTCAAGCAATTTACAAATAGCCATCCTCTTCAAATATACCGCTTTTCTAGCCTAGTGACCACTCAAAGCACCTTACAGTGAATGCCTCACATTTATTGAGCCACCGGGCGGGATACAAGTATCCTATCTTCAAGTATCTCCATCTTTTAAGAATCCTACTCATTTCTATGTGAAAGTCTTAAATCTGATTATTGTCTTAAATCTGACATGAATGGTATTGCAATTCTAGTAGCCTTTTTTTCAACACGAGAAAAAACTGCTAATGGTAAATCTTGGAACGTTAAAGTATATAAATGTTTTGAATCTTTGTGAATCAGTCTGTAAAAAGAAATCAAAACGGGAAATAACTTTCTATTAGCTTAATGCATTGAGGATTTAGATAGGGCAGTATTATAACAAGTCAAATGCATTCTTCAAAAGCGTTACAGCAATTTGAATATATAATTCACACAGAAATCATTTATTCGAGTGCAGCTGGCTTAATATCCATCCATCGTCAACCACTTATCCCATGTTGTGTAGCAGGGAATTGGAGCCTATCCCAGCACTCCTTGGGCAAACTGGTTTATTATTCTCTTTTTGAATGTAACTCACTTTATTTGAGATTGTTAAAATGCAGTCTCTGATGGGATCAATTGATTTCAGAAATGTAAAGATTCCAATTCATGTTCTGTATGACTGAAACAACAGTGCTGTCCTTTGTAATACAAATTGAACAGCAAATCTATACTAACATACTAATATACAAGTTCATTCAATGTATGGGTAATTACCTGTAAATGCTTCAGTTCTTATTCAAATGTTTATGTATTTTCATATGATGTCAACTATGATTAGGGAAATCAACAAAGAATTGTGAAAAATTCATTTCAGTTGATTTTGATAAGATTGTCAAAAAAGATTTATTGAACATGGACATTGTTAAGCATAAATAAATGTCAAGTTGGAGCCCGAATATGCATTTTTCTTTCAAGATAATTATGTAGAAAACTAGACAAAACCAGGATGAACTATTATTCTTGGACAGCAGCTTATGGGGTATAAGCCAAATATTTTGGATTATTAAAGCCTTCATAAAATAACTAAGGGTGCAAACTTCTATAATGTTAAAGACTGACATTCTTTATTAAATGTTTGTTACATCAACTAAATACTACAGAAGGGAATGGGAAAATAACTGATTATTTAAATCAGAAACCTGCTGTGTTTCAAAGTTTTTCTTAAAACTTTCCAAAGTTGAACAAGAATGGGAAAGCCTCCTCAGCAGCTTTATCTTGGTCTGCTATGGCTGTCTCAGGTGTCTTGGCACTAAAAGAGAACTGGAACTCATCTTCAGACTTCTCTGTTTGGTCAAATAGGAAACCTGACCCAATAGAAATATTGTCATGGTTCTTAGTTGAAAGAGGCAGTTAACACAAATTGCATGACATGAAATCATTTTTTAAAATAGTTTTACCGCTTGCAGCTTTAGATTCAGTTGTTTTCTGCAAAGAGAAATCAAAACTCATCAACACTGACTTAACAACCATACTTTGCTACTTTTATTGTTGTGCTTTATAAAGGGTTACTATACCGTATCGCTGAAATATGAACTTGTGAACATGAAAGGTGTGTCCTACAAGGAAAACTTACATTAGTCCAGCAGGGAGAATCTGTGATGAATGCCAGTTCTCTTTTGAAATTCTCCTTACCTCCTCTTGTGGGGAAACCATATCGAATACAAATCCAGAGAAGCCAGGTGTGCTGGGACCAGGGTTCATGGAGAAGAGGAAAGCTGGAGACTTGCCTTCACCTGTCCCTTGACCTGAGTAGCTATCAGGGCTACTGCAAAATTTACATATTATCCTTGTAATACATTAAGCACACAATTAATAATAATAATAATAATAATGATTCCCTTATCAGTCCCGCAAGGGGAAATTTGGATTTCTCTGCATTTTTGACCCAACCTATTGTATAGGAGCAGTGAGCTGCCAACATATGGTGCTCGGGGAGCAGTTAAGGGTTAAGTGTCTTTCTCAAGGACACCTCGACATGCTATGTGCAGGACCGGGGATCCATCCTGCGACCTTCCGATCGCCAGATGACCGCTCTACCCACTGAGCTATGCCGCCCCAAAATATCCCCCAATCCTCTGTGAAAAGTGCTCATTACCACTGAATGATCAGTCAATGACCAACTTTCATATGAACCCAGCCTTTTGTTGTGTGTTATCAAGGTACTGTTTATAAGTGGGGGGGGTGTTTGTTTTCAGCTCAGACTGAAGAAGTCACCTGGTGAGTGACGAAAC
>OMLC01104387.1:2729-12918 GCA_900302585.1 Regalecus glesne
TGTAAGCAGCCTTCATGACTCGGGTGTGTTCGGGAGGGCGTCGGCTGACGCAGACCTGGTCTGGAGGTGAGACTGACTGAATGACATGAGCCGTCACTCGATGTCCGATGGGCCTAATTACACGGTACCAAACCACCATGTCTATCTCAGCAGGTGTCAGCCTCCGTGGGCTGCAGGCAGCCCAGCGTTTGCTCAGGCGTTCCTCTAGGGTTCAGCACACTTGCTGATGGAGGGACACAGACAGACACTGGGTCGACAGTGTTCCTGATGGACCGGTTTTCATCTGGCTCTGCAGAAAGGATTCTCCAGGATGAGAATGCCATGTTTCCAGCCATGAAACTCTAATTAGCAGCCACTCTCTCCACTGTCTGCCTGAAACCACAGGGCTCTGGGCTGTTCACGTTCATAGGGACGCTACACGTACGCTAGCAACGAGATAGCATGTGTTGTGCGGTCACTTCCACACTCTCCCAGCCTCCGTCTGAAAAGACAGGGAGGGACGAGCTGAGCGAGACTGAGCAGCCTTCATTCTCCCAGCTCAGCCAGGCTGCAGACAGCCTGTCCCTGTGCCAGGGCCAGGTGGCCATGCCAAGCAGCTCCTATTCTTTACTAATGAAATCCTAAATCAAACCCTCTCTGTTTGGCTTGATGCAACACACACACACACACACACACACACACACACACACACACACACACACACATACACACGTTTCTTTCTCTTTTTGTATCGGTCAAGTAGAGGTGATGGGAAGTCTGTGTAGCCCACACGGTGCGGTTCACTCATGTCTTCATTAAAGTGTCTGTCAACTTGGCGAGTCTCCAGCTCTTCATGCTTTCACACGGCAGGTGGAATGAGCCGCGCTGACGTGTGAAACACCACGCCGCTCTGGTCTAGCGCTTTACCACCAAGGCCTCGCATAGGTGATTAAAGCCGGATGCCCTCTCCGATGCCCCGCAGTGGGATCGAACCCGCGTCACCTCACCTGCAGGCACGTGCTCTGCTGCTGAGCTACCGCGGCACGGGGGTCAGCTAGGTCAGCTCACAGCAGGGAGGGCCTGGTGTGTATGTATGTATATATGTATATATATATGTATGTATATATATATATATATACATATATATATATATATATGTATATATCCATCCATCCATCCATCCATCCATCATCAACTGCTTATTCGGTGTCGGGTCGCGGAGGTAGCAGATTTCAGCCGGGACCTCCAACCTTTCCTTTCCCTTGCAACATCCACTAGCTCTGATTGGGGGATCTCATGGCGTTCCCAGGCCAGTGTGGGGATATAATCCCTCCATCTGGTCTTCGGTCTACCCCGTGGCCTTTTCCCAGTAGGACGTGCCTGAAAAACCTCTTTTGGGAGGCGATCAGGTGGCATCCTTACTGGATGCCCCAACCACCACAACTGGCCCCTTTCTATTTGTAGGACCAGTGGCTCTACTCCGAGTCCCTCATGTATGTCTGAGCTTCTCACCCTATCTCTAAGGGAGACACCAGACACCCTGCTAAGAAACCTCATCTCAGCTGCTATGAAATATATATTTCATCCGACCATTTTCATCTCCCATGCGTGCATTCATGTTGTCATGAATCTCATATTTTCCCTCCTGTCATTGCCCAGGACTCCCAATTGAGTTAGTAGTTGTCCACATCCCCTGTTCTCTTCTATCCAATAGCACAGCCACACACCTGCATGGTTGCCCAATATTCTTGCTGGTGTCTTTTTTAACAATTTTTCTTTGCCTCTAGTGTGTCTACGCTACTGTGATGTGTCCCTAACCCTAACCCTCCTCATCACCACCTAGTCCTTATACATGATTAGTTTCATCTCGTCATCTTTCTTATCACTCTCATTATCTCAGCGGAAGTCATCAACCACCACCACCAGTGTGTGGACCTCATTGAGGGATTTATCATGTCCATGCCCCTCAAATAACAAATCTCCAATGTTGAGTCCAGGAGCCAAAGACTTTCTTGACATGACTTAATTTCCACTAAATCATTTGTCATAATAAAGGTAAGGAAAGCCACAGTGAATTTGCCCTTTGCATTTAACCCACCCATACCAAAGTATTGGAGTATTGGGCAGCTGAAGTCCTCACTAAATTATATTTACTTCATTATGTCCCTCCCGGTTAAAGTAGGTTTGCCAATGAAGCTAAGGAAACATCGAACTGTCAAGACAGAGTATGATTGGTGATCAAATTATTGGATGCAGTGTTAATGTTGAAGTGGCAATCATACAGTGCATGAAGTTATTCATCTTTTGCCAAATGAAGCAACAATGACAAATTAGCCAATCGGCCACTGGTAAAAACCCTTGCATTTGTAGTAATACAGAGATATATGAATATGTGTCTATAGCCAATATCCCACCAAAACTCTCCACTGTGGCAGTCGTGTTTTAAATCCCTCAACAGTGGTTGGTACACCAGAGAGGAGAGCTGGAACAAGCAGTCGGTGTTCAAGTGTTGTGGTGGATAAACTAATTAGCGGCTTTGAAATTACTTCTGGGAAGTGTGTGCTAAAAAAAGCTTTTGCCACTCTAAGATGTTTGGATAGTGCGAAAGACATAAAACAGAGAGATAGAGAGAGAGAAAAAAACAGAGAGAGACAGGGACACACCAGTAGAGATGTTCTTCGACCATTTTGCTGATGGCACGAGACATGGCCCTCTCTTGCGGGGTAAGGTTCCTGTTAAGGTTGACACCCAGCTTCTCTTCCAGAAAGTCCACAATGAACTCTGACCCCGACACTTGCTCGTGATTGTACTCGATCCAGGGCATCTTGCCCTGGGGTGACAACTTCCCATCAAAATAGTTCTGGAAGAGCAGCAAAATGGATAAGTGTAAAAACATGAAGACTTCTTTCTACATTTCTTGTCATAGATGTTTAAGAAGAGGAAGCTTTATTTATTTTTCATTGAACATACATATAACAAAATGTGATCTCTCTATTCAACCCGTCCTATTGTACAGGAGCAGTGAATAGATGCACCCTGGGGACCAAATGGTAGATGGTAAATTGACATATTTTTATAATGTGCCCCTTGGTCAGGGGAACAGGCAGAAGTATTAAACCTAACATGTAGGTCTTTTTGGTGGTGGGAGGAGACCAGAGCACGTAGAGGACACCCACATCAACACAAAGGGAGAACATGCAAACTCCACATAGAAAGGACCTGGGATGGGTTTTGAACCAAGGACCGTCTTGCTGTGAGGTAACAGTGCTAACCACAGCACCTATGAGCCACCAATCATATCTAAACACAGTAAAGGCATCTTCAAATCTGAATTAAAGGTAAAGACTTCAGAGCTTTTGTGGTTGTAAACAGCTTACTCTCTGGTTCACTTTATTAATCTTATTAAGATGTGATAAGTTAAGCTAAAACATCCCTTTGTTAGTTCCACAGAGGGAAATTTCCAAAATCATTAAGACATAACCTAATGCTGAGAGAAATTTTGAAAAGTCATAAGAATTCAAATGTACATCAGCTTCCATCAGTGGGCTTCTTGCAATGTAAAACAGCTCTTGTTTACAAATGCAGTGGCTGAGCCAGTAGGTGGTTTAACCTGGTAGGGCAGATCCATCATACGCAGGTAAGTCTCTATCTTGAGGCAGAATGGTGAGAGGCTGGGCACGCCATTCTTTGGCCTTGAAAACTGGTGAAGGATAATGGCATCTTTAGAATCCAACTCCTGCTCCTTCCTACAAGACAGACGGAGAGAGATAAGGAGACATGGAGCAAGAGAGAAGATGACTTTGAGATCTGGTGCTGTCATCACAACAAAAGGCAATGATCTGCTCAGTTTGGTGCCTTTGTTAAGCTTTCCCAGAAACTAGGGTCTTTACTTTGGCTTATTACAATATGCATGGCAGAGGAACTCCCTGAGCTGTTTCTTATCTCCTCCTTCTCACCCCTAAAACACACACTTACCAACTCAGGTGGCTTCACGACAGTCAAGCTCAATCAAGTGAACAAGTCCAGGGAATCCAAAAGTCCGGGGATCAGCTTCGAAGCAACCAATTTTGAATCAGTGAAGAGGATATTAGTTTTACTTTGGTTTAGAGCATTAACTGCATGTCAATTATAGCTATAAGCATCACTGCTTCAACTTTTCTGCTTTGTATAAAAAAGGTGAATTTAGGATATTGTCTATTTCAGTACTCCTCCCGAATTCAGTCACAGTTTAAAGCATCTGGTTGGACTGATGTTAGCATAAATCCTGTGGTCATCTGATTAAATTACTGACAATCGTGTGCCGCAGAGACCTACATTTATGACATGTGTTACACCTGCTGATTTTACATATTAACACATATTCAGCCAGAGAGGAGAGCTAGCAAGTGAAATCAGCTGGTGAATTGTTTGGCTGGAATGAAAACCTGCATACACAAAAAAAAAGGATTCCCTTATCAGTCCCACAAGGGGAAATTTGGATTTCTCTGCATTTTTGACCAAACCTATTGTATAGGAGCAGTGAGCTGCCAACATATGGCGCTCGGGGAGCAGTTAGGGGTTAAGTGTCTTGCTCAAGGACACCTCGACATGCTATGTGTAGGACCGGGGATCAAACTTGTAATCTTCCGATTGCCAGACGACCGCTCTACCCACTGAGCTATGCCACCCTGCAAGGCTTCCTGTTGCATGTATTGAACACAACTGGGTTAAATGGCATGTTAAATGTATTCTAATCAGAGAGTAATGAGATAGGGCATGTTAGCATTGAGATGAAAAGAGATGAAATAAGATATGAGATGAGATGAAATTAGATTAGAGGAGAGATGAGATACGATGAAATGAGAAATGAAAAATCGAAATAAAAATCTTTTAACGATGACTGCAGTCTCAAAATGATTCAACCCCCTCATGACAAACATCTTTAGTACTTGGTAGAGCACCCTTTTTCTGTTATGACCTGCTGCAAATGTGATGCATAGCCAGACACCAACTTCTGGCAGCATTCCTGAGGTATCTTAGCCCATTCATCATGGGCAAAGGCCTCCAGATCACTAATACTCTTGGGTTTGCATACTACAACTGCCTTTTTCAAATTTCACCAAAGATTTTCAATGGGGTTCAAGTCAGGTGACTGTGATGGCCACTCTAGTATCTTCCAGGACTTCTTCTGAAACCAAGCCTTAGTGGACTTTGAGGTATGCTTGGGATCATTGTCCTACTGGAAGGTCCAATGAGGCCCAACCTTCAGTTTCCTCACAGATGGCATGACATTTTTTCCAAAGATTTCCTGATACTTGATTGAATCCAACTTACTCTCCACACGCTACAGGTTTCCAGTGCCAGAGGAAGTGAAGCAGCCTCAGAGCATCACTGAGCCACCGCTATGCTTCACTGTAGGCAGGGTGTTTTTTTCAGTGCATTCTTCATCCTTCTTCCTCCAGATGTACCGCTGACCCATATGCCTCAAAAGTTAAAATTTTGTTTTATTGCTCCACAGAGCAGAATCCAGAGCAAATTGAAGCCAACTTTTCTTGTGCCTTTGAAACAAAATTGTATCTTTTTGGGAGGCCTTTACCCATGAGGAATGGGCTAAGATTCCTCAGATTCACTGCCAGAGGTTGGTGTCTAGCTATGCATCACGTTAGCAGCAGGTCACAACAGCAAAGGGTGCTCTACCAAGTACTAAAGATGTTTGTCATGAGGGGGTTGAATCATTTTGAGACTGCAGTAGTCGTTAAAAGCAACATTTTTTTTATTGAATTTGGAGAAACCACCTGTAATATTAGTTGTGTTGAGCTATTTAAAATGTTCTTGTTTGATTTGTTTTTGTAAAGAGTTACTAGTTTGTATATTCGACTAATAAACCGGATTTTCAGTTGGGTTGAATAATTTTGATTGCAACTTAAAGCAATACATATAAAGCACTAGGTATAACAGAATTAAGCATAAAATAGGTCAAGGTAAGAGTAGCAATCAATTGTTCAAATATAAAAAGCATTAATGGTGCATCATATATGATCAATAATCTAATATACTACACAGGTGGTAATCAGATATTGCAGAAATGATAAGGTTGCCGGTGGGTTTGTGTGCATTTTATTTATTAAGGAGTCTTGTGGCCTGTTCCTCAGTCAGCTGGTGCATGTTTTGAGAGTCCTGTATCTCCTCCTTGAGGGCAGCAGGGAAAACCAGCATGGCCGTGTTGAATCTGTAAGCTGAAGGTTGCAGGATCGATCCCCGGTCCTGCATACAGCATGTCGAGGTGTCCTTGAGCAAGGCACTTAACCCCTAACTGCTCCCCGAGCGCCATACGTTGGCAGCTCACTGCTCCATAGGTTGCAATATAGGTTGGGTTAAAAATGAAGAGAAATCCAAATTTCCCCTTGCGGGACTGATAAGGGAATAATAATAATAATAATTATTATTATTATTAAAGACCTAGACCTAGAGAGACTTCCTGAGACACCGCTAAATGTACAGCTCCTGAAGACTGAGCAGCTAACATCCAGTAATGTGCTGGCTTGTGCACACAACCATACCCAGGGCCTCACGGTTCTTGCTGGTACATAAGGCCCTGGGTAGGATGATTAAATCAAATGAGAAATGAGATGAGAGGAGAGATGAGAAGGCAAGGTGAGGTTAAAAAAGGTGAAATAAAGAGAACGGGAGCTTTAATTTGAAAGTTAATCAGCACTCCTGGCAGCTGCATTTCACAACATGAGTAATGTCCAATGTACAGAACAAAAAGTGAAAAGCTTCAAAAGAACAAACGTAAGCTTGGTCTATGTTTCTCACTTATGAAATAGTCCAACTAAAATCACCAAGACTTCCCTCCAGATCTAGTTGTATGTTCATGCCCCTTGGCTAAATATATCAAAGAGAAACTGCAGTTTCCATGTTGGCTGAATAAAATAAAAATGATTTAGCTTGACGTGAAATTTTCAATTGATCATGTCAAACCCATTAGGAAGCTAGCATAAGCTAGTGTTTGTGCTGCAGAGAGAAAGTTCTGAACGGATTCTACTGAATTTCTTTATCATCTTCTTGTCACAGATCTTTTCTACACTTATCAGCAGTCTTTGAGCATCTCACTTAGCCACGAGGCCACTGACACATATTCTTGAGTTTGAATAATTTAATATAACTTTTCAAGGGACAGGCAACCATTGGCTCTACTTCTGCTCTAACATTGCACGAACAACATATCACATGTAAGGTAAAATCGCCAGGTGGGTCGTTCTCATTGCAGGGCATATTACATCATAAGCATTTAATAGAATCTGGAAATATTCAAACTGAAACTAAATTAAGTCCAGTGATAAAAAGTATGCTTCTTAAATAGTATGTGTCCTATTTACCACTCTGCAACTGGTCTAGAAGAAATACTTTGTCCATCCATCGAAAAAGACGTTTCTTCAAGGGTAATTGGTCCTTGTCAACTCTACCCCCACAGTTGCTGTCCACTGTGATGTGGTGCTGAATTTGTTCTACTGTGTCAATGTACTTTGTTGAAGTGGATTGAAATGTTCCTTGAGTAAACCGGCGGAAGAAGCTCCTAGAAACGAGAGGTCTTGCTTGTTAGGATGTGCACCCCGGGACTGTCTACCTGCTGTCAATGTTAACACATAGTGAGGCCAAACAGATTACGGTGCCAGGCTGCAGATTTGTCTCCACGTGATTCAGCGATGTTTCCGCATGGAGCGCCTGCTATGAGATAACAATGGGGGGGACCAACAGAGTCCTTTGACAGGATGTTCGTGCTGGAGAAAACCTAAACTGGGATGTATGACCTGCCCAACTGATCACAATTACGATAAACTCGGATCGATCATGCATTGCAAAGATGTATAACTGCCTTCCCAATACATTCGCGTTCATTATTTGGGGATGGACAGATGGACGTGAAGGCCCAGGTTAGGATACAAATCACAGGCAGCAGCTGTCTCAGAGTTCAATAAAGGTCTACCTGATGCCGCAGCGCTCCGGGAGCCTTCTACTAACACTGAAGTGGAGGGGCTGAGGGGGCATGGGACTTGCTACACGACCAGACGCGTGAGTCTTTTTTTACCACAAGTGTCACGTCCTTGTCGGTAAATATGGCCGATCTCTGAATAATAAAGCGCTTATTCACAAGTAGCCTTTGGCATTTCATAAGATCGTTAACTAGAGGCAAGTTTGTACAAACTAGCAGTAAAAATAAATCAGCCCATCTTAATTACACACACACCCACACCCGCACACACACATGAAGAACCTGCATGTCGAGGAATTAAAGATTTAAACAGTGATGATTGTTTATAGTACAGATTAATGTGGTCCGGGGCCGGGAGTATAGCGTACAGCTACCTGATGGCCAGTAACTCATGCAGTAGGTAGGCTGCTGCTGCGAGGAGGGCACCGCCAGTGATGTAAAGCGTCTTCTTCCACCAGGAATCCGAGCCCAATGCCGACATGATCCCACCGTAGTCCTGCAGAGGGAAGGCGACGATACATCCATATAAAGACTGGTGTTCATCGGAGCTACACAGCCCGAGGGGCAGACTATGATTCCGCCCAAGTTCAACCACACACGGCCGGGAGGAGGCGAAGCCAGCACCCCAGTACATCGTATGTCCTCTCTCTTAAGACCCTCCAGCTTCCTCCCTCCGGCGATCATCAAACTGATCCCGTAATCACTCTATTGCATGGTTGGCGTTTGGTTTATTCGCCAAATGTGACAAATAAACATTCTCATCGCTGACACGCCGCCCGCACCCAGTTCGGTTTCCTCCGCAGACATTCGGCCTTTGTCTGTTCCAATAGAAACTAGTGATGTCACCCGCCCTGCCGGCGAAAAGCCTCCCTAGAACGTCCACCAGGAGCTCATAAACAGACGATCAGAACCGCTCTAACACAGCTAACCACATAATTAGGCATCCGGAAGTGGCTTATTCTCAGTTTGCCATGGTTTAGAAAACATTCACTTGAAATAGTAGTGCAGGGTTGAAATCCGTCTGATAAAAGTGGTGGGTACTTTTATTAAATAGTACGACTTTTCATTTCAGGCAGCCTAAAACAGCTTATATAGCAGGTTACATATAACTTGTAATTCAAACCGGACAGTTTGCCAAATAATTCACATCTGGAAGTGACCGTTTTGTCCTTACTGTAGGCAAATGTTGCTTGGACTCATTTAATACACCTCAGCATTGTTATGATTTGCATTTATTTTTCACGTGGGTCTTAAATTGAATATGACACGCATATTTTGCAAGTGGCCACAAAAATGAAATGGTTTATATTTTGTCCCCAATGTGTGTCAGTACACACATAGACAGGTAGCTGACAGGTTCCAGAGAAAGTCAGAGGATGAAGTAAAGTTGAAGGATTTTACTGTTGTCTTTTTTATCTAAAGATTCTGTTAGAAAGAAAAGCGATGCTTTCCAAGGCAGAACGGAGGACAGAAAAGATAAATATACTTGGAAATGTAAGTCGGCCGCATGTAACGTAAAACCAACACGTTTTCTGGTCAGAATGTCTGACTTATAACCCGGAACTGTAACATGACTAAACCAACCAATGACAGCGACAGCTAGAATTACACAATGAAATGATGAAATACTCCTAAGTGACCACCAGGGTGGTGAAATTGGCAAACAGAAGAGAAGTTCTAATGGAACAAAACACGCCTCGCCTTGTATTGATTAAATACCACTATCTGAATAAGTAGAACATGAGGAGCATGTCAGAAGAACGGGAAGGACTAGCTTCAGTCTGTATCCACTGCACTCATGAGGACTATTTCAGAGACAGGCCTCAGATGAGGGAGACATGTCTTTTGAAGGCTCCTTCCTCTGGAGGCTAGTTTGGAGAACCAGAAGGAGGCGAGCTAGGATTTGTTGGAGTCTCTGAGTCATAAGATTGGAAAATCTCCAGTTTATCAGAACCACAGATAACTGGGGGTTTCAGTATCCGCATGGGTTCTTTCGACATGAAAACCTCGGGTGTTTTCTTTTTAGCCTCTTGTGAGAAGTTCCCTGGACGTTTAGTTTCTGGTTATAATTGCCAACCCCAGAAGGAGCTTTGGGCAGTTTTCTGGGTATGATCAATGAGGTCTTGGTGATATTAAGAGCCCCTGTTTCATGATGTTTAGAGGGGGATGCACTTGGGGTCTCAACAGCAGCAGCAGTAGCAGCAGTAGACGGGCTAGGCTCCCCCTCAGAGTCCACAG
>OMLC01104387.1:12938-23814 GCA_900302585.1 Regalecus glesne
GGAGGAGCCAAAGCGTAGCCCGATAGTGATTCCGTATGTGGCGGGAGTGTCGGAACAGCTGAGACTCGTATTTTCAAAACATCGCGTCTCCGTTGCTTTCAAACCCCTGAACACACTGCGGCAAAAGTTGGTCCACCCCAAGGATCGGGTCCCCCGGCACAAACAGAGTAACGTAGTGTACGCTGTTAAATGCCAGGAGGACTGCAGTGACTTGTACATCGGGGAGACCAAACAGACGCTGGCTAAAAGGATGGCGCAACATAGGAGAGCCAACACGTCGGGTCAGGACTCTGCGGTCTACACCCACCTACAGGCGAGTGGCCACTCATTCAAGGATGATGATGTTCACATCCTTGATAGGGAGGAACGCTGGTTTGAGAGGGGGGTGAAGGAGGCCATCTACGTTAAGAGGGAGCAACCCTCGCTGAATAGGGGCGGTGGCCTGAGAGTACACCTATCGGCGTCTTACAATGCCGTGATCGCGAACATTCCCCAATCCTCTGTGAATGGTGCCCTTTGTCACTGAATGTGCAGTTGATCACCCAACTTGCATGTGAAACCAACCTATTGTTGTGTGGCATCACGGTACTGTTTATAAGGAGGGGGATGTTTGCCTTCAGCTTAGACTGAAGAAGTCACCTGGTGAGTGACGAAACGTTTCAAAAATGAACCTCTGATCCAGCTGAACAAATTCACCTCTTTTGAGAACCCCAGAAGGAGCTTTGGGCAGTTTTCTGGGTATGATCAATGAGGTCTTGGTGATATTAAGAGCCCCTGTTTCATGATGTTTAGAGGGGGATGCACTTGGGGTCTCAACAGCAGCAGCAGTAGCAGCAGTAGACGGGCTAGGCTCCCCCTCAGAGTCCACAGCCGGTATCTGCGAGGTGGGGAGAGCTTAGTCTAGTCATGATTGCAGACCTTTTGCATGAAGGCCACAAAGTGAGTCTTCATCTCAGGCTTCCTTTCCAAAGGGCAGTGGAGAGACGTAAACTGGCCGAGAGCCTGGTCTAAATTGTTTGGGACCTGTCAATGCGGGTATCAAAATGGAAGGGGCACCACCGAACTGTTGCTGTCATCCATTAACAGAAAGTCTGGATATCTGACTGGTCTCTCAGGGCATGTGATTTGAGTGTGGGAAGCATCAAACTTGTTCCATCCAACGAATCCACTAAGAACCCTGTGGCTCTTTTTTTTCGATTCCCTAATCAGTCCCACGAGGGGATTTTAACACATCCTATTGTATAGGAGCAGTGAGCTTCCACCATATGGTGCTCAGGTAGCAGTCAGGGGTTCATGTTTTGCTCTAGGACACCTCGACACAATTTCTGCAGGACCGAGGATCGAACCTATGACCTTTTGACTGCCAGAAGATCACTACCAATTGAGCTACGCTTCTCTCAGATGTCCCAGTGACTCCTGCGCATGTGCGAAGGATGTACAGTGAGCCTTTAATTTGCAAGGGGCTGAAGAATTCAGGCCTGGCCAGTGACCTATTGCTCTGGTCATCCAGAATGACATGGGCTTTAGTAGTTTTGTCCTGTTGTGCATTGAGATAGACCTTCACCAGGCAGATCTTAGAAGAGAACCTGAGGTTCGGACCCTCGTCACAGACCTCAATGCATTTAGAGGTGACTGCTGGCTGAAATGTCTTGCCTTCACCCTCCCCGCTATGCTCTGAGGAAGGGTCCCTTATGTTGCAAAAGAGAGATCCAGGGTGAAGTGCTGCTGTATGATGGTCACTCTCGTACTCCCTGCACTTCAAAGCTTCCCTACAGTTCTTCACCAGCTGAGTAGTAGAGGACCAACACCTAAAGCAGATAGCATTCTCTTTTAGAAAGGCCTTGCGCTACTCAAGCGTCTTACTCCAAAAACCCCTACATTTTTTTCAGAGGATGAGGTTTCTGGTAGATGGGACAGTGGTATGCTGAGCCTTCCGTCTTGTGGCCTGAAACATAACTTCTGACATATCCTGATTTTCTTTCAGTTCGCACACATTTCAATGAACCTCGCAAAAACGGGTTTCAAGTGTTCAATGGAGCTGTAAGGAGAGGGAAGCTGGGGTCGTTTCTGTGTGCTTCTCTGCAGATGAAGTGCTTGAAGGAGGCAAATGGGGGGGAGGGGAACGCATTGCTGCTCTTTATACAGGGAGCTCTGATCTAACCACCCCTCTTGTAGACTGAGTGGTAGCTTCTCATCGATGGGGTTGACAACCCTGGTGGTTTGCAGGTACGAGAGATCAGGCAAGTAGCTCATGGACTTAGCAGACTCTAACTCTGTCAGAAAATGCCCCAGTTCCCTGCGCTAAAAAAGTGTTTGTGATGGATTTTCAGAAAGTTCTCCACCCTCTCAAAGAGAACTCTCTATAGCAATTCAGGGGAGACTTAAGACTCTTCTATGCGTTCCCAAACAATTCTTAGGCCTACTGTAGGGCTGGCTACATGCATAGAATGGTTTCTTGTAACGTGCTGTGAGGACTGACCCCTTAACCACTTTGTTATGAGGTCAAGCTCTTCGCTGGCAGTTAAGTACGGAAGATAGAAGAAGGGGCGTGGTGATGAACTACTGGCATTGGCCTTCCAGATTGCTTTGCCTCATGGTTACTATTGTCCCTTATAGCGTGTTGATGTACCGCTGGTGCCAACCTCTCAGGCAGCTGTGCTGCATGAACATTCTTGGGTGAGAAGTGGGAAGTTTTACAGTCAGTCAGGGGTTCACTCCATCGTGTCTAATTGGATATTCCCGTTGGGTTTGATGATCAGCAGTAGACATGGGAATATATGGTTTAACTACTAGGGGCTCCACATGATTAAGCTGTAGCTGGGAGTGCTGTTCCACATAGTCACATGTGCATAGACTGGTGATGTGGGCGGATTTGTAATGACTCTTCTTACTGCTCTCTCTATCTTTGTTCTCTACTGCTGCTTCAAGAACATGAGTTTCTGCCAGGGCTAAAGTAAAGTTGAAGAATTTTACTGTTGTCCGTCTTTCTCCAAAGGTTCCGTAAAAATAACATCAATGTTCTCCAAGGCACTATGGAGGACAGAAAAGATAAATGTAGTTGCAAATGCAAGTCGGCCGCATATAACGTTAGAATAAAATGCTGTCTAGTCAAAATGTCTGACCTATTACCTGGAAGTGTCACTCGATTAAACCAACCAATGAAACAATTGAACTTCTTGAACTACTTCACCAGAGGGGGGAAATTGCCAAAAGTAAAATTGAAGTTCTTATGGAACAGGACAGTTTATAAGTTCATAATTATTACTTTTGCTATGTTTACACATTCAATCAGAGGAGATGGAGCCTAAATTGGTACAGGAAGTGGCCCTGAAATGTGAAGGAAATCCCACTGAGCTGTGAGAATCAACAGGTTGCAGTGATCTAAAAAATGCATTTTTTCTTTTCTTCCCAGTATTTTTTTAGATCAGTGGAATCAACCAAGTTTCATTTGTCACTTTATACTGGAATTTGTGATCCGTCAGATTAAGTGCCCCTGTCCTAAACACTACTCCCCACCTCAGATGCTAACCCTAATCACAGCAAACCCAGGTCTAAAATTAACTGTCTCCAACCCAGTTCCTGAACCAAACTATCTCAATCTTCATATCTAAACATAACCCATGTCTATGCCATACCCTGGTTGAAAAAGCATACTTTAAAAGCTGGATCACGTAATTTGAAGGCGTCAGTTTGGTGTAATACCGTTAGACTTCAGGGACTCAGTAGTAACTACGGAAGTGTAGGAAACAACACTTCTCTCAAGGAAGACATCAAATCAGCCCAGTTATCTTGATCACAGTTGACATTGGTTAATGAATGTGGGATATACTAAAATTATCATAGACCAGCTAAGTTATTATAGTATCCAATGAGATGTCTTATTGAGTGTGGTCCTGGGATGTGTTGTTACACTTGTGCATTTAATTTGTGCCATAAGTTTGAACCATGATAGGGTGAAAAACTTTTCGGCACACATCAGATAAAACAAAGATCTTGAGTGAAACAAGTATCTATAAGTAGAAAATCAAAACCAAACCCAATGAGTCTTTACCACCCAAAGTCCACATACCAATTTAAGTGATTATCTATTTACAATGGTTTTACAGTTTCCCCCTCTGTGGATGGGGGTCAGAATTCATCCACCGTATCCCTGTGTGTCGTAAGAGGCGACTAAAAGGGTTGGCGTCAGGAAGGGCATCCGGTCATAAAAACTTCGCTCCACAACAAAATTCATGGAGAGTCAATGACTTGGAGGAGACGAATCCATGGACCGGTCAACCCCCGCTAGCGGGGAAAAACGGCCGGAATACAAATCCTGTTTGTGTGTGTGTTGTGTGTGAATGGTTTTACAGTTACCCATTCCTGCACTGCCACCACAGCGAAAACCCGATAGCAGCAACATCACTTAATTCATGTCCACCCCTCTAACATGAGGACCAATTGTGACAGGTAAAAACAGACCTCTCTCTATATATACATCAGTGTTGCGTTGAAAACTCTGAGACAGTATGCAATGCTGTAAAAGAATTTCTCATTTTTTTGAAAAAACAAAAAACCAAGGGTGGAGTAGGTCATCCAGTAGTTGGACGATCACTGGTTTGATTCCCAGCTCCTTCAGAGAGCATGATGAATTATACTTAAGCAAGACACTGAACCCCTAATTGATGCAACTGCCCAGTGGTCTGATATAATAGTGATGCAGAGGATGTATTTCATCAGAATACTATGAACAAATAACATGCTTTCCTTTCTTTTCTGTTATTAGACCTTTTTGGAACAGGCATCCATCATCAACCTATCATCTGAACTTGGATCGCTGAATCATGCTGGAGCCTATCCGAGCGTTCATTGGGCACAAGGTGGAGAAACAACCTGGACAGGAAGCCATTCCATCTCAGGCCTCAACCTGTTAGGGGGTTCAGTGTCTTACTCAAGGACACTTTGACATGTTTTCTGTAGGGCACCGAACCACCAATCTTCGAATACTATGCGACCACCCTACCTCCTGAACTTTGCTACTCCCACTTTTTTTGGGAACATGAATACATAATTAAGTGTCTGTTAGGCGGCTGGTTTGGATTGTTTAATACTTCCAGATGAGTCCAGCTATAATCACGGAGGGCTGTTTTGTCTCGTGCTCATTCATTTCAGGAATGTATGAGAAAAGCTTTAACATCTAAAATTCCCTGTCTACAGTGTCAAAGATTTGGTGAGAACAGTGAAATGAAAGCATATTTTACTGACATATTTTTCTGAGGAGGTGTTATTATGAGAGGACAATCATAGTTTGGAATATGACATAATGTGAAATAAAAAAGCATGCTCACTCCTAGCAATTTCCAACGTCCCATTGATAACGGCAAACATTTTAATACCCCCTTAGATACATTTCTTTGCTCCAGACAGAGCACATTACAAAGTCTGAAGTCATGGCATATCAGTGAAGTCTATGTAAACACAACTTCACCACAACAGTGTAGAAATAAAAATTTAGCACATGCAAACTCATACAGTACCCACCTTAAAATGTATAAAGTGTATGACATTATCAGCGCCTCTGAAATAGCTAGCATCAAACTCTTAACGACACAGTTAAGTATAGAGCATCATCCCAGCACAACTGAAAACTGACAATATCTTTAGATCTAATCATGCTCAGAGCGGTTAAAAATCTATGATACACTTCTTGTTTTTCTCTCTCCTCAGAGTCCTTCTTCAGGCTTCATCAGGCCTCTTTCACTTTTGCTAGGAACATACAAGTCAAGTCTTATGTGTTATATCACTGCTGGATTCTAGGAACTTGAGAAGTACCTTGTATGACTATTGAATTCAACTTGTTTCTCCTCAGTCTGAAACTGTGTGCAGCTGCAATGCATGCCTGGTGCACTGGAGCTGAAGTTGTCTATCTAGTAAAGGTCTAGCAGGCGTTCCTCATTCACTTTGAGTGCATGGAGAGCATAGTTGATGTCAGTGTTGTTTGTCCAGCTCCAGTTCCCTGACAGTGGGTTGTACAACATCCCCCTGATAGACTGCACTGAGAAACTGTCTGGAAAGGAATAGGAAAGGGTAGTCACATGGAGATATGTTAACGTTTAAAAGACTGCATTCCCCAGGAAACTCTAAATTTATGACATATAGGCCCCAATTTTAGTGGCTGACCATCAACAAAATTCTGTAGTTCTAGTATTTATTTTGGGCCAAGCAAGCTTGAACATGATTGATTGTGCGATTTTAGTCTAATCTTGAGTTTTATTTAATTCTGGCCAAGCAGAGTTCAAGTTTAAAACTGGATTTTGAACTCCGGTGAGACTATAAATGCTGCAATTTGATACAGTTAATTTCTCTGAAAATTGATCTTATAATTTGTCACATTCTTAGGATTTTTTAGGTTGAACTGGTGCCTAAACATTTTATTTCAAGCAATGACTGCCATGCTATAATGTTGTGCATCTGAGAAATGAATAGAACTTGAAATTGTATAATTCACCTTGGCAGGATTACCTAACACAGAGAAATAATGACAAATGATATATAATATTCTGATGTAGAGAACTAAATAAAAAGCATCAGAATTATTTGCTTTGCATTGAAAATATGCATTCGTCCTTTGACAGCAAGATAATAAAAAAGAAAATCATGAAATATTGCAAAACTGGATTGTATATAAGGATTAGTTGGCCAGGATTATCAGCTTGGTGATGTCTAGGGTGTGTGTCTTGCAGGGGCAGATATTAAAATGAAATTGAAAATGATAATTATAAAAAGCCTTACTAGACTCTAGCAGTCGCTCCAGCTCCACAGGGCTGATGAACTTGTCCCAGTCATGGGTCCCGCTGGGCACAATACGCAGCAGCTGCTCTGCTACTATGATACCCAGCACATAAGACAGTCTGGTTTTATTGATGGTGGTGATGAAGAGTGAGCCGCCTGGCTGCAAATGCACAACACAACCAGATTTAGCTTGGAAATTGAGGGAAACAATGCAGTTTTCAAGTTATTCACGATATCAATTTGGAATAAATAGATTTCCTTTGGAAAATTATTTGCTGCAGGTACAAACAAAGGTGCTCCCTAAATTTATTTTACTCATACAGTGGATTTAATTTTTTTAATGCCCAAAATCAAATGTCGAATTCACATGAGTGGAAATGTGTGAACACTCCCAAAGACCCAGGTTCAAATACGGTCGGGACGTACAATTCTAACAAGAAGGGGATTGATATTGAAAGGAAGAGAGAGTGGAAGACCAGATGAGTGGCTTTTAAATGGTTAATCTATCGCAAACTGAATTCGATAACGTACTGGGAAAACGTATCTCGACATCTACATGACATTGAAAAAAGCTATATTATGTATTCAGGAAGTAGGGGAGAGAGGGAGGGTCCTCTGCATCTTCGTCACACCAGCCACCTGCACATCCTCCCTCACCACATTCATAGACCTCCTCTTTGGTCTTCCTCTTTTCCTCTTGCCTGACAGCTCCATATTTAGCATCCTTTGCCCAGTATACCAGCATCTCCCCTCTGCACATGTCCAAACCATCTCAACCGTGCCTCTCTTGCTCTGTCTCCATACCGTCCAATCTGCACTGTCCCTCTAATATACTCGTTCCTCATCTTGTTCTCCGTCATCACTCCCAATGCAAATCTTAGCATCTTCAGCTCTGCCTCCCATCTTTTTGTCAGTGCTACTGTCTCCAAACCATATGACATAGCTGGTCTCACTACCATCTTATAAACCTCTACTTTCACCCTTGCTGGTACCCTTCTGTCATAAATCACCCCAGACACTCTTCTCCACCCACTCCACTCAGCCTAAATTTCTCTGCACTTCTCTTCTGCCCTCCCTGTTACTTAGGAGAGTTGACCCCAAGTATTTAAACTCATCCACCTTCCTCACTTCTACTCCTCGTATCTTAGCCATGATGCAGTGTCGGCCCTTACATTCACACATTATATATGTGTTCTGTCTTGATCCTACTGACTTTCATTCCCCTTCTCTCCAATGTATGCCTCCACCTCTCCAGATTCAACTTAACCTGCTCCCAACTCTTGCTACAGATCACGATGTCATTTGAGAACATCATAGTCCTTGATGTAACACTACCTCCACCTTAAACCCATCCATCATTCCTTAAACACACCTCCCCCCTGTCACGAGGCACCATTCTAACGTACTTGTCTGCCACTCCTGACCTCCTCATATAGTACCACAGCTCCTCTCTTGGCGCCTGTCATATGCTTTCTCCTAATCCACAAAGACACAATGTAAATCCCTCGGACCTTCACTATATTTTTTGTAAACATTCTCAAAGTAAATATCACATCTGTGGTGCTTTTTTTTAAAAATTGCATGAAGCCATACTGTGGCTCACTTATCCGCACCTCTCCTCTTAGCCTAGCTTTCTACTACTCTTTCCCATACCTTCATGATGTTGCTGATCAACTTTATACCTCTGTAGTTATTACAGATCTGCACATATCCCTTATTCTTGAAAATTGGTACCATTAAGCTTCCTCTCCACTCCTCAGACATCCTCTTCGCTTTACAAGATAGTGTTGAACAATCTAGCTAAAAACTCCACTCCTAAACACCTCCATGGCTCCACAGGTACGTCCTCTGGGTCAGCTACCTTTAACATTGTCATCTCTTCATAGCTGACCTCACTTGCTAAATCACTGCACTTCATGATTTACTATCCCCACACCATCTAATCTTCCATCTCTTGTAATTTTCTTTATTCATCAACCTCTCAAAGTACTCGACCAATCTGGTATAGAAATCTGATTTGTGATGCACATATTTGATTTGGCAAAGGTTTGACGCCGGATGACCTTCCTGACGCAACACTCCCCATTTATCTGGGCTTGGGACCAGCACTAAGAGTGGCTGGGCTGCAATCCTTAAATAAATAATGTAATTAAATGGAGATTAGGGAGCTTTGGTGTTTTCGCTCAACTCATTGGTTCTGACCCACAGACCCAGGAGATTATGGTCATCTGGCCTCAGTTCAGGTATAGAATTTTCACCAAAGTATGTAATGCTGCACTATATATACCATAATCATTTGAAGATGGATTTTACCCGTTTGCTCATCAGAAACAAAAACCAAATGCATAAATGACTTCACATATGCATGTTAACATGTCCCCAGAGACACCCTAACTGCTCTACTTAACTTAGTCAGAATAAGCCATAGGTTCAAGAGATAGCAGCCGTAATCATACAGACACGTGAAATACCTTGAGCATACTGCTGCAACAGAATATGAATGTTTCCAGGTCAGCAAGATGTTCCACCACCTCAGAAGCCACAATGGCATCAAACTTGCTATATCCTTCCTCTTCTCCTGAGAGCTCCTCCAGGGCACAAGCTTTGTAGCAAACCAGGTTGTGAAGGTCTGGGTCAAAGGATGAGTGCAGCTGGGCTGTGCCAATGCTGTCTGCTACAGGATCAATACCTAGGACATTAGCTCCTAGACGGCCTAGGGGCTAGTGGGTGGATGAATGTCGGGAGAATTTTTCAGGAAAATAATATAAAAAAAGATGTTATCAATAGATATTCGATTTAACATAACATCCACATAAATTCAAGTGCATTGTTTTTTTCTACAATTCAATGCCTCTTATTGGAAAATGAGGATGAACAGTTAAGCATGTGTGCATGTCTGTCCAAGAGAAAACCTCCATCCTCATCTAGCTGATCTCTTCTGATAGAAAGGGTTGAAGCGACAGGATTCTCAAAGACATCTTCACACAACTGAAATCTTAACAGACGCTGCATGTGTGCATGCCAAAGTGAATGTGACAGCATCCCCGACAGAGACATGTAATGTGGGACCTGATTTTGTCTGCACATATCACATAAAGCTGCTGGTATGTCTTCACTTTAAATGAAAGCCTTGGCAAGAGTTCTGTCCTAACTGGTAAGCTATCAAAACTTAAAAATAGATAAATAAGTGCAAACCACCCCACTGTCCTCTCCACCAAACCATGACCAGTCAAATCAAAGGAAAATAAGAACTGAGATGACATCTAAAAATGTTTTCTTCGCCACTGGTTCACAAGTGAAAAGAATGGCAGAACACAACATTGCATGTTAAATCTTATTCTGGCATCCTCAATTTGGCTCAATCTGATTTGATAGTTGGGAATCTAAAAAATTGGAATATCTGATGAGGGCGTGTGGAACTAGAGCATTTCTGCATATTTTCTTTGCAAGAGTTCTGCATCAGTAGTCCACACAGATTTGGTGGGCTTAGAATTTTTACAACATAAACAAATATATTAAGACATGTACACAAACAAATACATATACACAGCATCACCTCTGTGAGCAGGCCACCACCGCAGCCAACATCCAGTATCCCAAGTCCAGCAAGAGGTTTTCCCGGCTGATGTCCTCCATGTGAACTCAACAAATTGTCCCTGGAAACATGGATGAACAAGATTCATTTACCTTATTCTTCATTTAACTTGAAATAAGTGTACATAAAAATGTGAGCGCTTTTATGATTCTCCAGCTGTTCTATGTAATAAAGGAGGGGTAGAGGATGTTGGTGGGCTAGTGCCCCAGAGAATCTCTATTTTATACACCTTTATACACCAATACACCTTTTGCCATCACAAATTTGCCTAAATTTCTCCAAACTGTGCTTCCAGCCAAGCCAGAGAAAACCCCCGATTTATTAATACTCTGGCTGAATTAGTAGCGTATTTTATTTTACTCTTTTTGCTCTACTCTCCACCCCCATTCCTTTAAATGTTTTCCTAATGGTTATCTACCTCTGGCGTATCTACCTCATGATGCACATAAAATAGCCCCTCCCATCATTAAGGCTCAGTTGTGGTTCCATAGGAGTGGTAGAAGCAGTCAA
>OMLC01104390.1:1368-12885 GCA_900302585.1 Regalecus glesne
GGGGGGGGGGGGATTGAGGTTGGATGCCCGTCCTGACACCCTGCAGTAGTTTCAATCCCACAACGTCTGGCTCGTCAGTTCACAACGTGCACACTCTACCGCTGAGCTACCACGGCTGCCCCTGTTATGTGGATGGAAAGAAAGGAGCCATTGTGTGTCCTCCCCGTGTGTAACACAGTTTTTCCATATTTGGCTCTGTCCTGTTATGAAACGAGCCGGAGCAACTTCTTCATATCCGCACCGATGTCTGCATCATTTGTTTTCCCTCTATAATCAGCCTATTTAGGAGGCCTGTCCTGCCCCCTGTGGTGGTTGTCGATCCCCCACACAGCTGCTGTGGTGGTCTCTTAAACAAAGTTTGAATATTCCATTCCAGGCAATCCCAACTTCTGAAATTAACTTTGACCCGCGGGGCACGCTGGCGGCTTAAAGATAATCACATTAAGGGCCAGGACCCTGACCTGCTCTTGCATCAGTGAGCTTCAGCGGGGTGAGAGAAAAAAAAGCACTCGATCACCCATTGTTGTCTAGCCTTGGATGGGAATGTGAATCACACCTTATTGATTGGAAGGAAAATGTTTTTAATGATGTAGATGAGATTTCTGGATTGCTAACCAACTTGAGGATGGAAGCCCACTTCAATCTCTTCTCCAGTCAACTTCCAAATGGAAAATCTTTACGGGCACAATTAAGGCTGATCTGAAAGGAGCGCTGGAACTTTCTGATTCCTCTTCTTCTTCACCTCCCCGGCCCTGAGTGTCATGTGTAAACACCCGACAGCCGTAACATGGAGATGAGTCTATGCAGCAGAGCAATGCATATAAAACAGAGGGTATTGATATTTCATTTAGCGTAATGGGAATGATAAACATGTCCGTGTTATTTGTAATGGTAGTATAACTCCCCTCGAGGAGCGACTCCGTGATGTTACCATGGGCTCGGGTTGCCGTGCTGTGTGGATATTCCCGACGAGGCCACGTCCAGACGTAAATCCAATCCTCCGTCTTCCTCGAGTCAGCAGGAGGGTTTGGAAGCCCGCTGTACACACACGACCGTTTCGGGTGTCTCTGAGAGGTCCATCGTTACGTTTCACGGCCAGTCGCCATGTTGAGGAGGCAGAGATTGAGGGATTAAGTCTGGAGGCCCGTCCCGATGCCTCGTGAGGGGTTTGAACCCGCAACCCCTGGCTCACCAGTTCCTGAGGTGTGAACCGCCGAGTTGAATAAAGAGAATAAATCTCCTTTATAGGGACGGTGCAGATTGATGGATGGCGAGTTAGGGGTTCGTTGTCTTGCTCAGGGACACTTCAACACACCTTCCCATGGAACCGGAGATCAAACCAACAACGTTTCCATGACGACATGACCACCCTACCTCCTGAGCTGTGCCGCTCCTTTAGATAACTATTCATAACATCGGTTCCTGATTTAGCCCCTGCTGTGCCAAATGATGAAAACATCCCGTACCCGTACTACAGAGATACTACTGGTGTTTTCCTCAGCACTGTCTACAGCCCACCACAGTGCAGCAGGACTCCCATCAGATTTATTCTGCATGCGTCATACATGAGCGGCTTGGGAGGGAAGCCCGGCGTGCACGGCGGCTTCTCAACGTGAGCGGCAGGAGAGCACCACGGTGGGAGTGTGCTGCAGACTTTCCATAAGTCCATCTCCCAGCAGCTCTGCCTCTCCGCTCCTCGGTCCCCAGAATTCCTTCAAGGTCACAAGTCCATCAGAGATGGAGCTGGGGTTGACTGAGCTGGTGAGACAGATGATGGACTGGGTGGGCCTAATGCCATGTGGTCAGAAATGAGCTGGGAAGATAGCAAACGTTGGTTGCTGAGTGCGCTGGTTTGACACTGAGATCGGGACTCCATAAATGCTTCCATCCAACTCCCACATACATTTCGAGCAAACAGATTCAGGTCCTGGGATAATTGAGTCAAGGTGCATTTAGGTGCAGGTGGTGTGTGTCCATCAGATCTGCCTCCAGCCAGTAAGACCCTGAATGCACACCTGAGCGCGCTTTGCCATCCGTCCAAACCTGCAGAGCGGCAGGAGAGACAGACGGAGACCATCACCACCAGACTCATATCAGGAGGCTTTCTTTCTTTTCTCTATTTTTTTTCTAAATTTTATCCCTTCCCCCCACCCCACCTGATTTCTCTGAGTCAACAGGAAGGAGGAAGTGGTAGCATATGTCTCCTCCAAGTCACATGACCACTAGCCCTCACTAGTCCACACATCATGGTCTGGTGGGGAAAGCACAGTGCTTGGCTGTCAAAGGAGAATGAAGCAGAGTACTTTCCCTTCACTTAACCAAGAGGCCTGGACCACCCAGAGGGGGACACTAGTGAACCCAGAATACTTTATCCAACCTAACCCTTATACCCATGTGAGGCTTAGCCAAGTATGACCCACTAACTATGGACCTCTGGCTGTGGTTGGAAACGGTGCAGCTGGGATTCTAACACCCAACTGTATGACACAGAGATGTACTGAACATACGTGTCTTACCCCCCTAGGCCACCGGAGGCCTCTGCCAGATGGCTTTCTGCTGTTTCTCTGGTTCAGCTGATGTAGTTTAATGCCGCAGCCAAACAAAGGCAAATTGCACCAAACGACGTTACTGAGCAGTGAATAGATATGAGCTGAGTGTGGGTAAGTGGCTGAATTATGCTGCTGTTCCCCCTCTAAGGTCTCATGAGATCTACTGTCTGACACCGAGAGCTCTCCTCTCCTCCACCATTCACGGCTGGCAGCTGGTTCGTTTGGCTTTAGAATAGAACTTTAATAGAATAGAATAGAAGTGTTTTATTCTCACACACCCAAGGCTGGTGGAATGTTTCCTCCGTGTTAAATCCATCCTATTGTACAGGAGCGGTGAGCAGCGCAGCAGTGCAGCACTCAGGGAGTATTTAGGCCTTCAGTGTCTAGTCGAAGAGTCCTTGAGCAGCCTGCCGAGACAGCAGAGGAAAACCAGCCCCGGTGGCTAAGCCTGGCCTGTTGACTCTCTACCTGGTCTTTAGTACAGGGGCGGCATGGCCCAGTGGGCACACTGGCTGTCTGGCAATCGGAAGGTTGCAGGTTTGATCCTGGGACTTGCAGAAAAGTGTGTTGATGTGTCCTTGAGCAAGGCACTGTTGCCCTTGCTGCTCTGCCCTGTGATGGACTGGAGACCTGACCGAGGCCTTTCCCCAATATTCACCCAATGAGGGCTGAGATAGGCTCCAGTTCCCCATTAGATGATTGGTTGATGAATGGATGGATGGATGTTCATTCATTTGCACCGTCCCTGTAAAAAGGGGATTTATTTATTTGGTGGTCTTTTTATTTTTTCTCTTGTTTTAAGAGTCATGTCATGGACACACATTGATGGTGGTGATGTGTGTCTAATCGTGGTGATGTATCTCGTCTGAGTGCAGTATATCAGTCGGTCAGGATTCCTGAGGAATCCGACCCGGAGACGAGGATTTGGATTCATCATAGAGCAAATGACTGATGTCCCCACTGGTGGTCTGGTCAACTGACGTCTGTCCCTCAGGGGCATCTCAACTCAAACCGATAGACTGTCTGCAGCATCCTCCATGTTCACCTTGTGTCTGTCCCCTCCCCGTCCCCATGTTGGTGTCATCAGGTGTGCAGCTGGTAGATGTATTCTGAACCTGTCTCTCTGTCACTTCGCCCACAGTGCACGTCAAGGCCGGAACCTGCGAGGTGATCGCCGCTCACCGCTGCTGCAACAAGAACAAGATTGAGGAGCGATCCCAGACCGTCAAATGCTCCTGCTTCCCCGGACAGGTGGCGGGCACCACGAGAGCGGCGCCATCTTGCGTGGACGGTATGGCGGGATCCCAGTACAACTTTGGGGAGGTTTTGTTTGTTTGGTGTCCTTCACTTTCAAAATGGCTGAAGCACCGCGAGGTGGGATGCTAGCCGTCCCACCTCGCCACCCAGACGCTGCTGCTTGTTCAGTGTGCTGGACGCTCGGCGCTGATCCAGAAACAAGGATGAGGGCTGTGTTCTGGTCTGGTTGAGATGATTCTACTGGGTTCTCTCTGGGGGGGGGGCTCCATTGTCAAGGACCTGCCCATCAGTTCATTCCCTCCACTTTACCTGCAGTTAGCTGCCAGGAGAGCTCATCAGAGCCCCACATTCAGCCGAGTGGAGAGAAGGCCAGGTCCTTTAATACCATGTCAACAGCAGCCTCTGTTGCAGGTTAATCGATCCCTACATGCTCCTTTTCTCCTGTAATGGCTGCGACAGGGGCGTCCTCCATTTTGACAGTCTTCTCCATGCTTTTACAAATGTCAAGGGACACTGTGTACCCTCCAGCAGGCCCCCTCGGAGCAGCTCAAGACCTTGATGCGCCAACCTTTCACTGCTCAGTTTATTACCCCTCCTACGGACATACACGTGCACGCACACATGCACAACGCCTCACCCGTGCTGGCCGCCTGTGCTCACAACACTGGCCGGCTTCACATTGACCCACAGCCTGTAATTCACTCCTCTGAACACTGAGGCACGGGACTGACGGGCCGGGCCGTCAGCCGCGGATCTAGGGCTGCTCCCTTCACTCTTCCTGAGATCTGGGTGGAAACAAAAGACGGCTGTGTGGGACTGAGCCCACTTCAGCCAGAGCACCGCCGCGGCTCTCATAATCACAAGAAGAAGAATAGAAGATTATTTTGTTGCCACACGATCAAAGATGGTGGGATTCGTTCTCTGCGACTACGCCATCCTATTGTATAGGAGGAGTGGGCACAGCCGTCGCCACTCCGCCCTCAGGGGGCAGTCAGAGGTTCAGCGTCTTGCTCAAAGGTACCATGACACAGTTTCTGCTGGGGACGGAGGTCGAACCATCAATCTCCGATGACTAGATGGTAAATAGACTCGTTCTTATACGGCGCTCCTCTGGCCTAGCGACCACTCAAAGCACTTCACATTGAATGCCTTGTGTTTACTGAGCCCTGCGGTGGGATGCCAACCTGCCACGGGGGACTTGGAGGCATATAAATATTCTATAAATAGATTCCCTTATCAGTCCCACATGGGGATATATGGAGTTCTCTGCATTTTAACCCATCCTATTGTATAGGAGCAGTGAGCTGCCAACATATGGCGCTCGGGGAGCAGTTAGGGGTTCAGTGTCTTGCTCAAGGACACCTCGACATGCTGTATGCAGGACCGGGGATCGAACCTGCAACCTTCTGATTCCCAGACGACCGCTCTACCCACTGAGCTATGCTGCCCTGTGGGCATAGCTTAGTGGGTAGAGCGGTCATTCCTCTGTCCTCTTATACGTTCCTGTCTCCTGCCTTCTTATTTTCTTTCCCTCTTCGTGTACAGAGGGTTTTGGTCAACAGCTGTGATAGTTCTGTAGATAACATAAGACACAGCTGGAAGCAGGGGAGCCTATACCTCTGTTCTACTCTTTTCCATCTCCTCGTACTGCTCCACATTTTCCCTCAGCACCTTTTCTTTTATGAGATTTGATAACATGCAGCAACAAATGCAAAACCAATTACATGAAAATCAGCCCCTTAATTAATCCCCTTTCTCTGATCCCACCTCCTCTGTCCTTCATCCTCCAGGACCGTAGCAGCTTCTGTCTCACCTACGAGGCGTCCATGACCCGTCTGTTCAGGGAGGGCCGGACAGAGACGGTCCGCTCCTGCTCCAGTGAGAGCTGCGCCTTCGTTAAAGCCTTGGAGGGCCAAGAGGTAATACATGGTCGAGAGTATTCATGGTAAAATATCCACCTTTAGTTGTTATCCATGCTGTAATCCTGCTGTTTGAGACATCCAACATGTTAACTTGACACCCTTCACCATTGCTCCATCTAATGGAGACTGTTATGCCAAGGATGGGAGCTGTTGGTGTCCCACGGGAAGTGATGCATTTTGTACCACATGCACAACATCCTGTTATACTTAAATGACTTGATCTGCATCTAAAATCCTCCCCCATTTTCTACATGGTGCAACCTTCCTCTGTTTTAATTGTGTGAATTCATACTGTAAGATGTATTCAACATCTGTGCCCTCAAAAGTTCCTACAGTGCCACTAAAAATGTAATCTATTTAACACACACTTGGAATACTGCAATGCAAAGCATGGCACTCATCTGCTTGAGCACACTGTTAACTCTCAAATGGAGCGTGAGAGGATGAGACGTAGACATGCTGGAGTGGATGGGCGGGTGGACGGCTGGATGGGGCTGTACAGAAAAGAATCGTGTCCCTTGTCCCATCAGCCAATCCTCATGGCTGCACAGTCCTGGCTTCAGAAGGACATTTGGAGAAGATAGTGATAATTATAGGATGTGCACAATTGCAGTTGGGTATGAGATGCTCATAGCACTAGTAATAGTGATGAGGACATGATCAATAATGATTTTTGAAATTCTCTTAATAGAAGGAAGGATGACTGAGTGTCGGCTCTCCGAATTAGCTGCTCCCTCCAGGCCTTGCACCATTATTAATCACCCTGCCAACTTGTTAGCTCTTGCTGTGGGTTTGAGCCCGTATCCCCTGTCTTGTCAGTTTCCAAAGCACATGTCCTACTACTACTGAGCTATCGGAGTGCCCCTCCAAATGAATATGGACCTTTTCACCACATTTCCAAGTTGTCTGCTGCTCCTAATCAATAGCTTATGTTAAAATTAGAACACATTTACATGGAAATTTTTCCAACCAATCATATCATCACATTACGTTAGCACCATCCAGTCGAATCATATCCTTCCCTTTCTCGTCCTGCCCCTTGTATCTTGTTCCACTTTGAAATAATGTCTTATCACAGGAGCAAGACAAGGAGCGAGAGTCTTTTCACATTGTCTCTAAATCGTTTGCTTCTGCCAGGAAGTAGAAAAATGCAGGCACCTCTTCCGGTTGGCTGCTGAGAAGCACCAGAACCTGTATCGATTGGCTATGACAGGAGCTGGGATTGACAGACACCTCTTCTGCCTATACGTGGTCTCCAAATACCTGGGAGTGAACTCACCCTTCCTCAAAGAGGTAAGCTTGTGTGGTGAATGAGGGAAAGAAGAAAAAGAGGGGAAGTGGTTTTGGCTAACTAGCAAATAAAGCAGAACAGGCTCATTAACAAACATCCACTACAATAGGGATATTCAACCTGAGGTCTGTGACCCCCAGGGGTCCGCGGAGGTACTGCAAGAGGTCCCCCCACACTCTTTTTGGATGTCAAACCATTTTTTGTGCAATTTTGAAAAATATGTTATTGATTTAAAAAAATAAGATATCGAGTACACACTAACCAATATTGGGTATCAATAAGCTCACAAAAAGAAGTGAATCAGTTCAACTGGATCAGAAGTTTATTCAGAAACGTATTGTCACTCAAACAGGAGACATCTAATCCAGTTGAACCAATTCACCTCTTCTTGTGATTTCCATACCTGCATTATTGAGTATGCATCAAGATGTATCAATAAGCTATTTTTTAACAAAAACGATTTAAGATTCACATCCAAGCATTGTAGCCTGCATTATGCTCTGCAGACGGTACGTGAAAAATAGAACTTTTTAGATGGCTAGCCAGCAAGCTACGTGTTGCGGCACTGATAGGCAAATCCTTTATTTGAGGGGGGGGTTAAATACAGCTAGCTAGGTGCTAAAATTAATAACTAACCCATGAACATTACTGGCTACGTTTTATAACAACCCTACACTGCTGAAACAAAATGGATCGCTTCATGAGAGTTAGCCCTCCAGCTCAAGATCCTACCACCACCTCTTCAAGACAGGAGATGAAAATGCTGATGAGGCTAACATCACCCCAGCTGCAGCAACAATGGGAAAACGCAAACTAGAGAAGTCCTGAAAATATCCAGAAGCCTACCTCAAGTTTGGATTTACCTTCAAAGAAACTGAAGGGGGTGAATTGCTGGTGTGTGTCATTTGTCTTGCTCAAGGACACCTCGACATGCTTTCTGCAGGACCAGTGCTAAAATCTGTAACCTTCTGATTGTCAGACGACCGCTCTACCCACTGAGCCATGCCATGCCATAAATTTTCAGTACCCAATGTGGGGTGCTGAAAATTATCGGGCATCCCTTTAACTTTCTCTTTCACAAAGTCATCCTCTATGCTCCCATACTCTTCTCCTTGCATCCCTGCTCTTCCCCTGTCTGTGTCTCTCTCACTCCTCTGAGAGGGGATCTACATGGTTTATATGAGGGGGTTCTCAGCCCTTAAAAGCTTGAGGTTCTGCTGGCCCTCAGTGAGACTGTCTCTCTGTCTGTCTATTTCTAGGTTTTGTCAGAGCCATGGCGGCTCTCCACCAGTCAGACTCCAGTTCAACAAATGGAGCTGTTTGATCTGAAGAATCGCCCTGACTTCATCTCCCTGGGCGGAGGGTTTGGACCTGTGAGTAACACACGTGATGGAAATTTCAGTGCTAAAAGAACAGTCGCACCCAGATGCTCTTTAGTGAGTGCAACTGGAATTGCGCGCTGAAGGAGACGTTTCGTGGTCCTGTCGGGAGACAAGTCTCTCACCCCGTGGTGGGTGAGTTGCCCTGTTCAATTGAATGTTTAAGAATCAGATATGAATAACACCAAGCCCACGACAGTTTAGTTCAAATGATTTAGTGAATCTTTTCAGACGGCAATAAGCAGTTCCAGCGTTCTGGATCAGAATGTGTGTAGCCCTAGCCCAGAACAAGTACCGGTCAGCCCACAGCTTGACGACCTATCTGGCCCTGATCCAGTGTTTTCATACAGTTCTAGAGAAAAAGGAAATCTTCTGTGTCATCTTCTGGTTGGTTGCCTGCGGTTTCCGCTCATCCCCTCCTTGTGTGATTCTGACTCCATCCTGTGGTGGGTGTGACTGTTTGTGTTGTGTGGAAGAAAGACCAACACACAGAATGCAAATCCTACCAGAATGAGATAGTCTCTGAAATGGCTTTTCACATATTTCCTCAGCTTCATTTGTGTTTTTGTGTGTTGCCATCAGGTTGCAGATGATGGCTACGGCGTCTCCTACATCATCGTGGGCGAAGACATGATCAACTTCCACGTGTCCTCCAAGCACTCCTGCAGCGAGACGGTGAGGGGATGAGGCAGGATGAGATGCTAATGGTGCCATGGACATTCCAGGTCCCATGGTGGCGCTAGAATCCTCAAGAATCCTTCTTGAAAAAAGATTAGAGAAGCTTTGAGTTGTACACCGACATAAGCTTTTAGGAGGGAAAATAAGCAGAACTGACCAAAAGACAGGAGGTGGAGCTGGAGGAGGTGAAGATGCTGAGATTTACATTGGGAGGGATGAAGAAGGACCAGATCAGGAACCAGTATATCAAAGGAACAGCTCAGGGTGGAGGGTTTGGAGACAAAGCCAGAGAGACCAGACTGAGATGGTCTGGACATGTGTGGAGGAGAGATGCTGGTATACTGGGAGAAGGATGCTGGTATACTGGGAGAAGGATGCTGGTATACTGGGAGAAGGATGCTGAATATGGAGCTGCCAGGCTAGAGGAGAAGAGGAAGACCAAAGAGGAGGTTTATGATGTGGTGAGGGAGGACATGCAGGTGGCTGGTGAGACAGAGGAAGATGTAGAGGACAGGAAGAGATGGAGATGATGATCTGCTGTGGAGACCCCTGATGGGAGCGGCTGAGAGGAGTAGTAGGTTCTGACCCTGGAAAGGACATAACATGGATGTCATGCCAAACATCCAGATAACGTCCGGTACCAACATCAATATCACATGCAGAAAAGACATCTTCTTCCCTTCTGGGTCCATGAGATGTGGATATCAGATCAGACATCTCTTCAAGACATTGTTGAATGTCATTTTGCTTCCTGGGCAAACTTCACATCTCTAAATTTGACCTGCACCTTGTTGAAGAAAAGTTATCCTTTCCAAATGAAAGAAACTTTGTCATGGATGTGAGATAGGAACGTGGATGTCTGAACTCTGTCTAAAGGCAAAACTAAGAAAATTAAATAATTTCCTGCAAACTCAGAAAAAAACATTGATATTTATCCTCTGAATGCTAATCACAACTTAAGCTGTGAGGCAGTCATTGGGGACCTAAGCCAGTAGCTTGGCCCACAATACAGGTAACATCCTCATGGATCATTGGCATGGAAATGATCCCAAAGCCTGACAAATTGACGGTGATGAATGGAACAATTAGCTGCAGAGAATTGTATTCAGCTCCTGTGTCAATATAGCGTGAGTGTAAAACAACTGTTCCCTTTAATAAATAGATGATGGAGACAGACAGTAGATGGGAGGTTGTGTCTAAAGAGAGGAAGCAAAAGGGTCAGATGGAAAAGCTAATGACTGACTACAAGTTCAAATCCCTGGACCACTCCAGCAGTGAACAAGCATTATTGTGGGAATGTGAATCAAAGACATCAGTGGAGGATAACATAGAGCCACTGACCCTTCTGCTCTGGGAGATGAGGTGAACTAAAAAAAAACACCTAAGGTGATACTGAAGGCTCATGGATTAGACAGATCCATGTCATTGGCGTCAGACACTGGAGGAGAACAAATGAGAGCATCTTGTCGGATCGGAACCATGAGCCATGTCGGCCCTAAGCTTCAGCCTGTTTTCCATGCCTTTGATTCACGTATGCAGTCAATTATGACTGACCGTCTTCTTAGATCCTAGCGGAGAAAACAACATGTCACATAAAAGAAGATTTAACATGTGGATATATGGGAGTTCTCCTCTTACTGGAACAGACCCACAGACTAGGGGAAAATACTTTGGTCGATGACTATGGTGAGAAACTACTCTCCTGAAGATTATTTATCAACGGGACATAAAAATCCACATCATTATCATGCTAGGATTTTTCACATGGCTAAACATGAATAGGTTGATTGCATGGTGGTTCGGCAAACAACAATATTGCCTCATCGCCAGAGGGCCCTGAATAATATCCCAACACAGCCGTGTGGAGTTTATGTGTGTGGGTGTGTTGGCGTGAGCTCTTCTGTGGGCATGTTTGGGGTGAAGAGTTCCCTCTTTCGTCCTGGATACATCCAGAGATGAAGAGATACCAGGCATCACTTTTTTGGCTGATTGAGAAACAGACAGAGATGCAAAGGAGTCTTCACTATGGTATTGGTCAAGACCTTGTCCATCCTTGTCAAAAGGTATTCAACTGAAAAGTGATCGGAGGATTGGTGGTTCGATTCCTGGGTCCTTCGAGGGCTTATCATGATGTGCTTGAGCGAGACACTAAACACCCAACTGCTCAAGCCCTGCAATGGTGGCCTGTCCCGAGTGCTTCCAGTGTTTATTTCACCTTTTCAGACAAGTACTGCAATATAATAATGTAAATTAATACCGTTCCTTCTTTGAATATCTCTCGACTTTAAGGAGAATGGGTTGTCTGTCTTCCGCGACCCGACACCGGATAAGCGGTTGACGATGGTGGGATGGGTTGTCTGTCTGTGCAATCAGTTATTAAGCACAGGTTGGTGCTAAAGGAGCATAAAAGTCATTTGAACTTGTCTCAGGAAAATGACTTT
>OMLC01104391.1:0-10232 GCA_900302585.1 Regalecus glesne
TATGGTGTGTGTGTATGTGTGTATACACATACACACACACTACACACACACACACACACACACACACACACACACACACACACACACACACACACACACACACACACACACTTTTTTTCTTTCTTTTTCCCCTGCTGTTTCCAAAGTGGGCTGGTCTCCCCTGGCTGTGATCTGTTTGACATCAGGCGGTATTGCTGATCAGTGCCAAGTAGGGCAAAGCTGCAGATTTCCCTTTTGCCTTCGCTCAGCCTTCCCTGAGCATGTCATGAACAAGACTGTTACAGCGTGCCTGCCAGCGAATCGCGGCGAAGGTGGAGTATGAGGCGAAGGGAAAAAGAGAGCAAATGAGTGAAGGCTGCATAATTGACGTTATGTACATTGGCTGCCATGCCCATCAATGAGTTAACGGCCATCTTAGCGGCACTCCTGGGTCCGGGGCTAACATTAATTTATGCAGCGGTGAAGCAACAAAACAAGAAAAGGTTAAAAAAGAAAGTCCAAGTATTTGCCAAGTGCTTTTTGGCTTGGTAACAAGGCGGTCAGCTGCAGTGAAACAATGTCCGCCTTGTTTGTGGGGCTAAAATGAAGGCCTCACATTTTTGGTTTAACCCAACGAAAGCAGCATATGCAACAGTCTCAGGTCAGCCGACGCTGCCTCATTATCATTCTTTGCACCTGTTTGGCATTCTTGAGCGGTTAATTGGTCAGCATGATGGTCAAACAGAGTAACCATTAGTAGCAGTGGCTTGCAATTACCACGATAATTGTCGCCAAGAGATGGATGTGGGTAAGCCCAGGCATGCCCCATAAAATCAATAAAGTGTCATCTCTGCATTATGTCGGTGTGATGGACGACACCACAGGATCCCAATTACAGGGGCCGGATGATGGATATTTCCTCAGCAGTGGATGAACTAATTGGGATTAGGAGAGAAGTGGAACACTAATCTTTGATGAAGTCTGGGACAATGATGGAACCTAGAAAGAGCCGGACGTGGGACCGCCACAATAGTCCTAACAGGACCCGCGTCTGATCTTTCTCATTGGGATATATAGGAGGCACAGATGAAGGCCAGAGATGGCCCGCCAGCTGCACAATGTCCAGAATGAAACCCCCCCCAACGAACACAAGAGCAGACTACACGAGCAACCCAGACACATACCAACCCAACGCTTTACATGTGTGGCTGCAATTGGCCGATTCATCTGACAAGGGCCATCCCTGTCCTCTGGATGTCCCTCGGCACAATCAGGATCTGTGTCTTGGAATTTCATTCAGCACATGTTCTGCTGCCCGACCGTCTCAACACTACAGCCGACGGTCCCCAGGCTGCACCAAAGCGGAGCAGCCATGAGTGACGCATGCCCAAACACATTCCTATCTGACAAGCATAATGAAAACCTTGTAAGTTACAAGAAAGGTTTTCTACCAGTTGCAAGGAGTCAGAGGATGGCAGGGACTGTGCTGTATGCTTGGCTTTTTTCCTGACATTCTGTGACAGGAGAGTCATTTCTGTTTTTCATTGTTTTTAATCCCTTTTTTCTCACCCAAGTTGCCTATTGCTGGACTCCTCGCTTTTGGTGCCCCCTCTAGAGCGTCGACAGGAAGGAGGAAGCCGCAGCATGTGAGTCCTCCAGGTCAAGTGAGACTAGCATCATTATTCCACACATCACGGTTTTGCAGGGAAAGCACAGTACTTGGCCGTCTTCACTTAACTGCGAGCGCCCGGATGACCCAGAGGGAGACACTAGCAAACCTAGAACCCTTTATCCAACCTAACCCTTACCCCCATGTGAGGCTTAGCCAATTATCCCCCACTAAAATTGGACCTCCTGCTGTGATTTGAAACGGCACAGCCGGGATTCGAACACCCAACTACATGATGCAGAGATGCGCTGAACATTGCCTTAACCCCCTACACCGCCAGAGGCCCATGAGTGTCCTTTCCATGTCATGTTTAGTCCCCACGTTGTGGGGGTGGACACACTCAGATGAAGCTTCGGGAATGAAAGCTGGATGATCTTCCTGAAGCCCCACAGTGGGTTTGAACCCACAACATCTGGCTCATCAGTTTCCAAAGCCCGCGCTGTACCACTGAGCTACCCCCCGCCCCCCACATAATATTATTTTGCGTAACAATGAATAATAAGATACTGCAGTAAGCTTTGGTAAGAGGCACAAACAACAAAAACCATGACAAACTGGAGCTGGATGTTGTTTTAAATGTTATTCAAAGCCATCCTGCTGTTTCTATGAATATTTCCCATAGCATCATTCACTCCGTCTTTTGTTCCTAGCCTGTTACCCGTCCGTCAGTGTGTAACATTTCGCCACATCTGGCTCTAATGTCTTTTGTTTACACCATTTCCATACACTCCGCCACCCGGAGGCACATGTGCACGTGGCAAATGGCATGAGGTCTATGGCACAGCCCTCTTTACAAACCATGAGTGTACACTCACTCATGGGTTATGCTGGGCCAAGCCTTTTCTCATTTCCACGCTAGAAAGACTGATGGTGACTTTATTGTTCATGATGTCACTCCTCCCCCCGGGCTTTGGAAAGCATTACGTCGCTGCGCTCAAACGAAATCAAAATCACTTTTGATCATCACTATGTGAACTCCGAATAATCTAACGATCATTTGACTTCGTTCACCCGAGACGTGAACCTGCTCAACGCCCCCAGATGCTCACATTTAGATATCCTGCACTAACCCCGGTTCATAAAATTACATCTTTACTATGTGATCAACTGATCAAACTGCAAAATAAAAAAAATAAAAATTACACATTCATCTGTTGAAGCCAAGTAGATTTTTTCTACGCGTGTGTGTATGTGCGAGACACGGGACAGAGACATTGTTATCTGAAAGTAATTATGCGAGAGTGCCAAGGCAGCAGTCTCTCAAATCCCCTTTGTTGCTGTGGATCACTGGAGGGGAGATCCTTCATCCTCGTTTCTTCTCCCATCTGCCCCTCGGGCTTTTTTTCCTCCTCCTCCTCCTCTTCCAGACAAGCTCTGGCTTTATGTATGTATGTATGTATGTATGTATGTATGTATGAATGTGTAACAGTGTGTGTATGTGTGTGTGTCATAGGGGGGCTTGTTTGAGTGTTACTTTGCGTGTACTGGTGGTTCGTGCAATTTAAATGTCGAAGCTACAGTATGAGTGTGAGATAGAGGTGTTTTAGTGGTGTGTGTGTGTGTGTACACGTATAAAACAGGCACAATGAAATATGAATTATTATGTGCAAGTGCCTGTCTCCTGAAGAGTTGCAAGTATTTAGGGATGATTGCATGAGCATTAAATCATCGTCATGTGTGTGTGTGTGTGTGTGTGTGTGTGTGTGTGTGTGTGTGTAAATTTTGCTGATCCAATGTTTATGTATGTTTGTGATTGCACCACTGAGTAAATAAATAGCTTTGTGTGTGTGTATGTCTGTGTTTGTGTCTGTGTTTGTGTGTGTGTGTGTGTGTGTGTGTGAGAGAGAGAGAGAGAGAGAGAGACTGTGTCCCACATCTGCAGACCCACAGCTTAGTTCATGAAACACATCCTGTTCTTTCAACACTACTGCACTACTCCCCGCCTGACATCCTATCCTATTTATTTGACTTGCAGTGCATCCCGTGTTGTAATACTGAGGGGACATTATGGAACCGGAGGACTGCACCGCCATGGGTTGCTGGGCATTGAGTATTTTGATGTTCATGTCTTTTCACGCCACAGAAATATCTAGTTATGTGTAATGTCTTTGAGGTCGAACAAGAATATTTTATGATCCCCTCTGTGACCACTGTCTGTGGCAGGGCGATGCTCCCATGCTCCACAACTGGGAGCTTTTCTCTCTACAACCAGCAGAGATTATAACTGTGTAATTGTGTCGCAGTGCTTGGTTCCTGCGTTCTGATATTAAGTTATTTTTTTCCCATCGCGCAGGATATGAGTGAAATGGCAAAATGCAGGAGTGTAAACTCCCAATGCAGATGTTGAAGATGCTGAGATTTGCATTAGGAGGGATGAAGAAGGACAGAATTAGGAACACGTATATTCAAGGAACATCCAGGCTGGATGGGTTAGAGACTAAGCCAGAGAGACCAGACTGAGATGGTTTGGACATGTGTGGAGGAGAGATGCTGGTATACTGGGTGAAGGATGCTGAATATGGAGCTGGCAGGCAAGAGGAGAAGAGGAAGACCAAAGAGGAGGTTTATGATGTGGTGAGGGAGGACATGCAGGTGTCTAGTGTGACAGAGGAAGATGTAGAGGAGAGGAGGAGATGGAGATGATGATCTGCTGTGGTGATCCCTAACAGGAAGAGCCAAAAGTAGTAGTAGTGGTAGTGGCAGTACTACCAATGGTAGCAGTAATAGTAGTACTCATGAATGAAGAAGGGACTGAGTGGTCTGCAAATTTCGGGGATGGTGGATGGGTCTCTGGATGTGTATGAGGGGATGGGGAAGGGATTGATACTAACAAAAAAAGGTTTGAGGGGTTCTCAGTTAATTTCAACTCTTTGTGATGAAGTGGCCCGGCACTCACGAAAAGATCTCACAACTACATCACTGCAATCCCTCACCCGAGCTAATGAGCGACTTGGGAATTTCAATCTTTTCTTCAAGCAATCAAGCCTATCATTCTCCTCGCTAATCAAAAGTCACACATGAGAAACCAGCATTTCAATTAATCAAACCTGTCTGAGCTGACATGCAGTCCCCTTTCTCCTCCTGTCCACAACCCCCACACCACAACACACACACACACACACACACACACACACACACACAAATTCCCTCTTGCACAACTTAAGGGAAATGAAACAATTAACAACATAATATAAATGTACTCTTCTTCCTGTGTGACCTCCACACTCCACCCTGCTTCTATTTGATTGTCTCTAGCATAGCCAAGTGGGGACACATTGGCGGTTGTGTGTGTGTCCTCCCTTTGTTTCTGGTTAGAGTCAAAATGAGTCGGATTTAGATGTTTTAGAGAAACTAGTTGATGAACTCTGACCCGGCTGCTTTTCCAAGAGATGGATGGCTGCTGAAAATGTGGAGGGAATATTAAGAGAGTAGATGGGAAGAGGAGGGCTTCAAGGTTGGAGCTGGATGGAACAAAAACTTAATTATTCAATGGTGGCTGAGCCTGTAGTGAAATGCACAAGGGCAGAAGGGTTGTCTTCTTGCAACAGGTGTGATCCTCTCCCCCCACCCCGAGGCAATAGTCAGTGTCCTTTTGATTGTTCATATTCAGCACTGTTTAACTGGATGCATATGTCGAACATCAAGAGTTTGTACTTAATTCTTTTTTAAATATACACACTCTCCACTTTGCAAAGCAGATGTTCACTCTGGAGAGAGAGAGTGAAAGAGAGAGAGAGAGAGAGAGAGAGAGAGAGAGAGAGAGAGAGAGAGACTACTCTTGTGCGGGTCTACCCTGGATTGGGAATGTTATCGGGTTTACCAGAGTGTTTGTTTGTGCGCACATCGCAGGCTGCAGATGTGATGCACAGCTGGAGCCCATCCATTTTATCCCATCACCATGTCGTAAAGAAAAGGTGAACATCCTCAATTTGCCCTGGCAAGCATCCATTATTTCACTGGCGTTCCGACGCCAAACTTGAAAAACATTTGTCGTCAGCAAATTCACTCCATCAACTTAAATATGTTGTTTTCAGTACCGAAGGGACAGCGGGTGACTTTTCACCCTCCTCTCAGGTCACATGGGGGGGGGGATGTTTCCCTAGTTTCCAGTTCCTCTGTGGATTTGCAACCTGGTTCTGACCCCCTCACTCAGGAGCCCTGTTGCTGATAGTTAGGAACTCGGTCATGTGTTCTGGCCTCCACCCACTGGGTCCTGGGACCCTGCAGTGGTCCGCAGCCTCTTCATCAAACTGTGGCAGTTCCTATTGTTGTTGGCCCAGAGCTCTTCTGACGTGGTCTCTGCTTTCAGCTCACTCCTGTCCCCAGCACTGGAGGGATTAGGTGAGAGTGAATGGGGTGGGGGTGAGGGTTGACTGAAAGAACCCCTGCCATGTGGTGTGCGCCATGCAGGGAGTTGCTACAATGCTGACAGAGTCAAAAAAAGTGAGGGAAGGAGTGTGTGTGTGTGTGTCTGTGTGGGAGGAGGTGAGGATAGGGAAACAGCGAGGAGACAAGATGGTGGTGTGTGTGTGTGTGATGGGTGGGGTTCTACTCACACCTCATCTGACACCACAGGGACCTCCACAAGCTTCACTCCATCCATCACACATACTCCCCCAGCCTCAATCCTCCCTGGATCTGCCCGTCTTTCAGCATTGAGGGGCCTCGGCCTAGTAACCTTTACAAGCAGGCCGAGGGCCAAACCATCTGCTTTCTGCATGACATGGGGGCAAAACCCTGGATGCTTTCAGGTCCCCACACTTCTCCTGCCCCATTTACTTTTATCGCTTTGAGGTAGGTTTAAATTTAGCGATGAAAGAGGCAACTGAGCTTGAGCTCCATGGCTTTAACCCATCCACCCTATGCTTTGGGGCCCAGCTGAATACCATCACGGTGAGCCCTAAATCAATCTCTGAATAAGGGTAAACAAAAGGAAATGTCAAAACAGTGACATATTTGTCATAACGGAAGTTTCACAACGGAGTTGCTGTCTTTAGAGGAAGTGTGACCACTCTGTTTTTCTGCTGCGCCGGTCAGCCGGAGCGGACACTGTTTTTGCTTTCTATCATTGTTCACAAGATCTGTGCACGTCAGAAGACCGAGTGGAAGAGATGTTTTTTTCTCAAGCCACACAGATCAGCTAAAAACAAAAACTAAAAAAACCCAGCTTCCTCACAGTCTATGACTGGTTTGTGTCCATCTGACTGCTGAACACGCGTGGCATCCTCGCTCAGTCAGTGAACCCACATGATGGGAGTGCTGGTCACATGGGGGTCAGTGGACTGTGAGAACAGAGAGAACAGGATGGGGAACGAGTTGAGAAAAACATTTCCCTCTTGGCTGATGGCTGAACTGACTCACAGTCCCAAACTCCAACAAATCCCTCTGTCTGTCTGTCTGTCTGTCTGTCTTGGGAAGGATGGAGGCCACCGCTGAGAGTGTGTATTCATGCAGCCAATGGCCTGGCCAAACACTTAAGCAATGCTTTTGTTTATTCCCTCTGGCAGCAAACAGCCTTTACAGAAGATGTGACTTTGATTTATGAGGAACGGTTCGTTGAGGAAAGTAAAGATGGGGGAGAAAGAGGAAAGAAATCAAGAAAAACAAATAAAGATAAAGGACCTACATGGATCACCTACAGGAGTGACAGAGAGAGAGAGAGAGAGATGGACAAAGAGAACCACGATATAAATCATCTCATTCAGATGGCTGCTGGGTATCGAAACAACGCAAATGCTCAAACTAACTTTTTCTTGCTGAATTTACTACACATATCAGATTAATGCAACTCTGTATCAATATGGAGATCTGAGGAAAACGCCACACTGTGAACATAATTCTAACTTTAGATAAAGACACTGACTAGTACCAGCGCCGTGTTGTCACATGTCATCCATCATATGTCATCACCTGGGGGAGGGCAATTCATATCTTAAATGCTTTCGCATATTTCATTTCGGTCCGTGATGTTTACCGTGGGACAGAGGGTAGAAATAGTGTTTTATTCCTCACAGGCATTCACGTCAAGAGAGACAAACGTAGAGACAGGATTTTATCAGTTGTACCCCTGGAGCGCAAAAGGCCTAGTTTTCCATTTCGGAACCTCTATTGTATTCCAGTCCTTTTAGATAGTTTTGCTAAAGCCACTGATATCATAAATTCAAGCTCTCCCAGTCCCCCTAACAGTATATGAAGAAGGTCAATGGGGGCTTCCAGCATTGGATGCATATGGAGAAATGTGTAATATCAGAGAGATCCACTATGACACTGTACTAGTAATAATCCCCATTATAGCCCGTCAGGACATTTGTTGATCACAGCACCAGCATCTACAGTCAAGAGAAATGTGGCCCGGTATGGCATTCAGTTTTGTATTTAAAGTTCATTCTCGATGAAGCGATGTCATTTAGTCGGTCTCGAAAGAACTCTCAAGCTATTCCAGATAAGAAATTTTGTCCAGGCCAGACAGACTTTGTATGCTGGTCAGCGGTGTGCAGTGGTGCACTCTTAAATATTACTACGAGGCATAATCAAGAATAGAAAATGAGTCTGAGCCAACAGCAGACACACACGGCTAACGAAATGGTCACGCACCAATTCAAGGAAAATTATTTATCTAAATGTATTCACAAGATGGATGGAGAGCTGGAACCAAAAAAAAAAGGAAATGATATGTGCTTGCACTCTGTCAAACTTTTGGAATATGCTGAACATTCCTGCTGTAACTGTTCCTGCAGATAAAACCCAGCATTATGCATCATAAAATGTTCAGATCCAGAGAGATAGGAAGAAAAAAAAAACACACACCAACTGCTCTGCCTCTATATTTACTTTTCTTTGCCAGCTCTGTCAATACATAATCTCCAAGAAAAGCACTTTCTTCTCATTATGATGGCAGTGTGGTGTTTGCAGGTGAATTGAGAGGATGTGTCGTTTCGGAACTCTTCGGTTTCCTACTCTAATATTCCTTGGAAATATATCATTGCATCCGGTCCCGCAGACTGGATTCACATCAATGAAGGAGGGCAGGATGACTCAGATGTAGGGTGGATACTGTCTGCCTGCCTGTGTTGTCTAGTCCTCTTGCATGTGTTTTTTATATATAAAAGAAAAGCAGTCCATAGGTCACTCAAATCATATGCACTACCAGAACAAGATCAGCATGTAAACCTCAAGCTAGGTGGAAGCCGTGGGGGTCAACAGCAGCCTGTTAGAAAAGTGACCTTGTGACTGGAAAGATTTCAAGATTCAAGCTGGGAAAGCAACACAATCTCCACCCTGATCAAGTATCCGCACCATGCCTCCGACCAAGCCACTTTACTCCTGAGTGCGCCAATTGGAGCTTGTGGAAATTCCGTGGCCGTGCTGGGTTCCTCTGGGATAAGGACATCTGTATCTAAATGAGTGAGAAGCAGCGTAGAGCTGTCGAAGAGCACACGATCTGTGAAAATCTCTGCGTAAATAATTGCTAAAAGGAAAAAAAAGGAGAGACATATCTGATCCTGACCACACTGACAAGCCAATATCATCAAGAGAGAGCCTTCCTCTCTGGGGGGAACCTGCACAAGTCTTTCACTGAAGACACTGTGAGCGGTGAGCAACCTCTGGTCCACGAGGGAAAAACCAATTTCCCATCCACGGAGGAGCTCGTACGTACCTACAGCACGTTCCAGTTGGCTGTGTAAGTGCTGTGTGTTGGGTGGAGGGAGAAGCCAGGGAATGGGTCTAACAGATGGAGTTCTGAGACCCCAGCAGTCCGTCTGGAAAAGGACTCATGATAGGCCAGGGAAACCTGCTGTAACCCGGAGTGCTTGATGAGGTGGTTGGTGGGGATGCAAGAGCTGGGTTGAGCTTCGAAGTGCAAAGGAGGGAGAGGGTTTGTGTTGGGGCTTTGAAATTAATTAGCCTTAGGTTTTAAAAGATGGAATCTAGGATTTTTCCCCTCCCATTTATGAACACTCATTTCATCCTTCTGGAGCGTGGAGTTGTGCTGGGATGTACTAACGTGTAGTTTTACCATGGTTAAGAGGGATGGAGTGGGGAGATGACGGAAAACAGTAAAGGGATTGAAACATGATGATGATGAGGTGATGATTCAGTGAGACAGGGGAGTCTATGAACTTGACGATCAATATCACAGCACAACAGCATTCCCATGTAATCTAATGCTGTTCATCATACATTAAGTTGGCTGTGTTAGCTTTAGTCTGAGGATGTCATTCCTACAAGGGTGGGGACTGTTTACTGCTGAGCCGAAGGGACACCAGCCATAATGGCTGCTACACCTCGTTTGTAGTTCTCACTGCGAGAGACCAGGGAAATCAGGAGAATCATGAACCTTAGCTTCAAGGTGAGATGAAGAGCTTCTAGATGTGGATAAAACCACATACACAAACACACACCAACACACAGGCTGCAATTTTGTGATGAAACAAAGATGAATTCTCTTAGCCATCCGCCCTGAAACAACTGACATAGTCTTTCCAAAGGCTTTCCAGGGCTTCCTCCTATATTAATTAGGAATGCCAACCAGTGAGGCTGCCTTATTAATTACTGCTCTGAGCTGGGAAATAATTAGAGCTCG
>OMLC01104392.1:4375-16220 GCA_900302585.1 Regalecus glesne
GAACATCATCATCTCGAACCCCTGGCCAGTAGCTTGTAGATGGGTGTAGACCACAGAGTCCTGGCCTGACGTGTTGGCTCTCCTATGCTGCGCCATCCTCTTCGCCAGCGTCTGTTTGGTCTCCCCGATATACAAGTCACTGCAGTCCTCCTGGCATTTAACAGCGTACACTACATTACTCTGTTTGTGCCGGGGGACCCGATCCTTGGGGTGCACCAACGTTTGCCGCAGTGTGTTCAGGGGTTTGAAAGCAACTGAGATGCCATGTTTTGAAAATACGCCTCTCAACTGTTCCGACACTCCCGCCACATACGGGATCACTGCACTTTGGCTCCTCCTCTCCCTACACTTGGCTGGAGCTCTGTCTGGGACGCTTCCTGGCTTTAACAAACGCCCAGTTAGGGTAACCACACTTAACCAGGGCCTGTTTAATATGGGACTTCTCTTCCTCCCCGGCCCCTGAGTCACTGGGGACATTGCCAGCCCGGTGGTGCAGAATCCTGATGACCGCCCCCCAACACCAACCTTCACCTCACAGTCTAGGAAAGACAACATGCCATCTTTAGCATCCTCCCTGGTGAATTTGATGTGGGCGTCCACTGAGTTAATGTGTTCAGTGAACTGTGGTACGTCCTGGGATGTAATTTTAACCCAGGTGTCGTCCGCATGCCTGAACCAGTAACTAGGTGGATACCCTGGATATAAAGCCAGAGCCTTCCTCTCTACTTCCTCCATGTATAGGTTGGCCACTATAGGAGAAACAGGGGAACCCATAGCGCACCCATGCTTCTGCCTGTAGTATTGCCCCTTATACGAGAAGTATGTAGACTGAAGGCATTGTTTCAGCAGCAGACACACTTGGTCAGAGTTAAGGGTGGTCCTGTCTCTGAGGGAGAGGTCATCCTGTAATTTCTTACGGACTACCTCAACTACCTCATCAACAGGGACACACGTGAAGAGAGACTTTACATCAAATGACACCATCGTTTCATCATCCTCCATGTTAATGTCCCTCACCTTCTCAACAAAGTCCATAGTGTTATGAATACGATGATTGTCATTAATGCTGCCTAGTTTAGAGTAAAGTTTAGACATTAGAATTTTTACGAAAAAACTGCACCTATTTCTGTCAGATTTTCGGATACTTTGTTAATAGATGAAGGCTCACTGTTTCTCCTTTTGTAAATTTGCAGCCAAAAACAAAACATGTCTCTGCCATTATTTTTGAGTATTGAAGGAGTATTTTTTCAAACCCTATAGCTGGCAAAATTAAGTTAAGGTCAACTGGTTTTTCGCCTGGCTTGCGGGTGCACATAATGGCATGCAAAGCACCCCCCCACTCCCACCCCACTGACAGGATTGGTTTCTTGGGTTTGTTACATAGTATATCTTGCCTGTCTGAATCTGCTTTCTTGGGACTGTCTTTAATATAGAGCGGTTTCAACGCACATATGCTCAGCCATGGATGGCATTAACTATTTCGCTCCTATGACTTATAACATTAGCCTAACACCACACGTGCATTTTGACAAGGGTAAAAACCTGATTTTCATTGGAAGGGGTCTTTAAGCATCTATCATTTATGTTGGAACCAGTATTCATGTTTTCTTCTCGCTCTTTTTCTCTATTCAATTTCATCTTTCAAACACACACGTGCATATACACTTTCTGATTTGATCACTTCAATAAGTCCCGTTTTAATCATAACAACAACAAAAAGAGGTGAATCAGTTCAACTGGATCAGAAGTTTATTAAGAAACGTTTCATCACTCACCAGGTGACTTCTTCAGTCTGAGCTGAAAAAAAACATCCCCCTGCTTATAAACAGTACATTTATACCACACAACAATAGCCTTGGTTAATACGCAAGTTGGGTGATCAACTGCACATTCAGTGGCAATGAACACCACTCACAAAGGATTGGGGAATATTTGTAATCACGGCATTGTAAGACGCCGACAGATGTACTCTCAGGCCACCACCCCTATTCAAATACGGTCGTTCCCTCTTGACATAAATGGCCTCCTTCACCTCCCTTTCAAACCAGCGTTCCTCCCTATCAAGGATGTGAACATCATCATCTTGAATGAGTGGCCACTAGCCTGTAGGTGGGTGTAGACCGCAGAGTCCTGAGCTGACGTGTTGGCTCTCCTATGCTGCGCCATCCTCTTAGCCAGCGTCTGTTTGGTCTCCCCGATGTACAAGTCACTGCAGTCCTCCTGGCATTTAACAGCGTACACTACATTACTCTGTTTGTGCCGGGGGACCTGATCCTTGGGGTGCACCAACGTTCGCCGCAGTGTGTTCAGGGGTTTGAAAGCAACTGAAACGCGATGTTTTGAAAATACGCGTCTCAACTGTTTTGACACTCCCGCCACATACGGAATCACTACCGTCTACGCTTTGGCTCCTGGCTTTAGCATGCATCAAGACATAACACAACTAAACTCACCATTGATGACCGGAGTGAAGACGGCCATGCCCACGAAGTTCGGATCACTCACAGTCTTATCCAGTATAAGGCCGCCAAAACTGAGAATCAGAAACAAAGGCAAAGAGTTGCATGTTTTGCTGAGTATATTTAAAGCCTTACATTTACATTACATTGCAGGCATTTAGCAGAAGTTCTTATCCAGAGCGGCGTACAAGTGCATAGCGTCAAGGTACAAAAGATACTGGAGCAACACTAGAGGTAGAGAACAATCCTAGTGCCATCATAAGACTCTGGCGCTACATCAACTAAGGAAGATAAACCTAAAATAAAGTAACAAGATTAAAGCATGTACATAGCTCAACCTGTAAAATGTACAGAGGTCTCCCCAAATTGCCATTTGTGCGCCATCGTCAGCAAAGCTGGCAAGAGTAGCAGTCTCTCTCTCACACCAAACTAAAATACATTTATTGGGATGACCTTTGGAGGTTTGTGACTCACAAACCTAGCGATGGAACAAAGACATTGAAGAGTACTTTTCTGGACCCATGAGTCTAGTTTAAAATAGTTGAATTAAGCTGTCTGAATATACATTTTAAAACGACAACAGGAGTACATTTCAACATTCATCTGAATGTCATCCTCAGCTCTGAGACCCACCTATCTCCCTTGTATGGAAAGAGATGTAAATTAGAATGCTCACAGAGCAATGCCAAAATGGAGAAAAAAAGAAAAACATCCATTCACTGTCAATAATCCAAGTAGTTAACAAGGTTAAAACAGTTGAATTAGGTCAGCTGGATGTAGTTCTTTTTTAAAAAGGAGTATGTTTCAACATTAATCCAAATCTTCAGCTCTGAGTGCAGAAGTCAAGAGAGATTAGTGGGTCTCATTCTGAATGTCAAAACGTACTCCTGTTAAAAAAAAAACTGCATCCAGATGACTTGATTCCACTATTTCAACCTTGCAAACTGCTTGGATTATTGAGCTCGAAATTTTTTTTTCCTCATGAGTCTAGTTGAATGTGTATGAAAGGGTCTCACAGAATCCTAGCATCTGCATGTTTGACATAATGTGTTTGACATGTCAGTTTACCCCCGTGGCCTTCTTCCAGCTGGAAGAAGGCCACGGGATAGACCGAGGACCAGATGGAGGGATTAAATCTCCACGCTGGCCTGGGAACGCTTTGAGATCCCCCAATCAGAGCTAGTGGACGTTGCAAGGGAACGGAAAGCTTGGAGGTCCCGGCTGAAATCTGCTACCTCCGCGAGCCAACACCGGTTAAGCGGTTGACGATGGATGGATGGATGGATGGATGGATGGATGGATGGATGTCAGTTTAACACAAAAACCAAAGAAGATACATATCTGTGATCTGGATATTCCACAACACAGTTTTTTTTCTGGACTCCATATTCTCCCCAGGAATATCAAATATAGTTTTCTATATGATATTCCTCACTACAAAGCTATAGCTATAGCTTTGTGCAGTAGTAGTATATAGTGTAGTATAGTGTAGTCGGGGCGCCGTAGCTCAGTGGGTAGTGCGGTCGTTTGACAATCGGAAGGTTGCAGGATTGATCCCCGGTCCTGCATATAGCATGTCGAGGTGTCTTTGAGCAAGACGCTTAACCTCTAACTGCTCCCCGAGCTCCATGTCGGCAGCTCATTGCTCTTATACCATAGGTTGGGTCAAAAATGCAGAAAAATCCAAATTTCCCCTTGCGGAACTGATAAGGGAATCATCATTATTATTATTATTATTATTATAGTAGCTCATGTTAATGTTTCCCAACTGCTGCAGCAGCCACACACAAGTGTGCTGCGGCACATCTGTGTGCCATGAAATATTAATGGGTGTGGTGTAGAAAATGATTAAACTCCACAAAAAAGGGAAAAAATAGTAAATTTGCCTCGGTATTTCTTGAAAGAAATTGTAGGACTACTACTTGTTGTGTTATTGTCACCAAAAAAAGCGTTCTAGCCACCTGTGACTTCATTGTACTCCTTACATTCTTGCGTAGTCTAATTTCAAACATTACAAGTGACAATGCTATTGAGAAAAAGAAGACAGAAAACTCAGAAAAATTCTAAACAGGAAAACTACAAATAATGAGCCTGACCCAGATACGGAACCCTCTTGTAGTGGGGGACCAAAAAGGAAAGCAAAAATGCAGGTGTGCTGGAGACAATAAAGTGACAGTTATCTGTCATATGAGTTCACTTTCACTGAGGATCCCTCTGCTCCGCTTCCATTACGTTTTTTATTTTTATGTTTTATTTTTTTATTTTACCCCCTTTTTTCCCACATGAATTCCCCGAGTTGCCTGGGTCAGTTGCTTTGATAGCCCTCTAGAACCTCCACAGGAAGGAGGAAGCCGTAGCATGTGTCTCCTCCAAATCATTACTAGCCCTCACTACTTCACACATCGCAGTCTCGCGGGGAAAGCACAGTGCTTGGCCGTTGAAGGAGAATGAAGCAGAGTACTTTCCCTTCACTTTACCATGAGTGTCCAGACGACCCAGAGGGGGACACTGGTGAACCCAGAACACTTCATCAAACCAAACCCAAATACCCATTAGCCAATTATGCCCCACTAACTATAGACCTCTGGCCATGGTTGGAAACGGCGCAGCCGGGATTCAAACAGCCAACTGCATGACGCAGAGATGCACTGAAGATAGGTGCCTTAACCCCTATGCCACCGGAGGCCCCTCGGTTCCATTATGCTTAGTGTGTGGGTAGAAACTCTCAAACCATGCAATGATGCAGACTGAAGAAGTCACCTGGTGAGTGACGAAATGTTTCCAAATAAACTTCTGATCCATTTGAACTGATTCACCTCTTTTTTGTGATCTCAAACCAAGCAATGGTTACTGGCAAGCTTAAATGCCATCTGCAAACAAAATACTCGTCACTCCTTAACAAGGACACAAACTATTTTGTGCATCTGAGAAGTCAAACTGAGAAACAGGCTACTTGATAAGAAAAAGCCTTCAAAGTTGGCTTTTTGTAGCTGAGGTAGGAGCTAACTCAGAAAAGTCACATATGGTGGCAAAGTCATTAATTATGCCTACCTACAAAGATAAGGTCCAAATGCTGTCATAGAAATAGCAAAAGTACCTCTATTTAAAAGAAATCAAGCACCAGATGCATTGATGATAAGTATGCAGACATTGAGAGTGTTGTACTACTGGAAAAACAAATAACGAGAGGAAAATTCACAAGGACAGACGTGAGTGGACATGCTCAGCTGTTAGCAAACATGCACCTTGTGGATGAGGAAATAATCAGAAATCATTTTTTGCAATAACTTGCCTCCAAAAACAACAGAAAAGAAAATATTTCAGGATATCGTGACATTGGGGTATCTTGTGAGCAAGGTGGCCTAAGATGGAAAAGTGTTCGCACCGATGGAGCAGCAGCGATGACCAGGCATACAAAGGGTTTTATCGGCAGGATCAAAGAGAGAAATCCCAACGACGTGTTCACTCACGCAATGTTTTTTGCATCGTGAGGCACTTGTTGCCAACACTTTACCAAAGGAGTTGTCGGATTTGTTGGACGGTTCGATGAATATGGTAAGCCTTGTAAAAACACAATCTTGAAAAGCCGCTTATTCACCATCTTAATTGAGGAGATGGGAGCAGACAATCAGACTTCATTGCTCCAAATGGATGGCTTTCTTGTGGTAAAGTTTGTCACGCATATATAAACTAAGGGAGGAATTAAAAACCTTCCCAATAGCTAAAAAATTGGAAAATGCATTACCGCTAGCAAATGAGGAATTGCCTTTAAGGCTGGCATACATGGTGGACATTTGGCAACACCTCAATGATCTGAATGAATCCTAGGAAAACAAAACGGTAGCTAGCACAGACCAACTACATGGAATCAGATCCAAGCTCGCTCTCTGGTGATAGCATGTGGAAAGGGACTCTCTCAAAATGTTTCCCCTCACCCAAACTGGAGATTCATAGAGTACTGCTACTTTATGTGAGGTCGTTTCTAAACTGTTTGCAAATACTTGATGAGAGTCTTGATGCATGCTCAATAACTCAGGTATGGAAATCACAAAAAAGAGGTGAATCAGTTCAACTGGATCAGAAGTTTATTTGGAAACGTTTCATCACTCACCAGGTGACTTCTTCAGACTGAAGAAGTCACCTGGTGAATTCATTTATTTATCATTTATTTATTTAAAGAGCCATATGCAATATTTTACATTTCTGTCACCATTTAATGCACCACACTGAATAATAGCTTTAAGCTAATTTGCATCTGTAGTCCCACCATATATTTTTAAGCAGTATATATACGCTCGCTGATTTGGCCAGACTGGTCACAATATACCAGGGGAGCAGTGTAAAATAAAACCCTGACTAAAGACCTGATGCGAATACCAACAATAGATTCAAGTATTTTATTTTCCTATTATTTTCATTTATCGACTTTGACTTCATCAATATTTAATTTCAATGGCTCACTTTGTAAGAGTCCTAAAACATGTTGAACACCTGTACATGTATGTGTGAGAGGGGGCTTTTTCAGGTATCTGTGGTTCACAGTTTCTTTGCTCTGTGTGTGTTTGCATGAACATGTGTGTGTAAGTGGTTGCATTCATGTCATATGCATGTACCTGCTGATGGACATGGCTACTATGACAGGCTGCCATCCTGAGCGGAGGACCTCTCGGATCTGGGGGCTCTGACAAGCCACCATCACCCACAGCGGGATCAGAGCCAGGAAGACCAAACAAACCAAGGGGGATAAGTACCACACGTCTATGGGACAAGGATCAGTGGACAGTGTTAAATGAGACTCCTCATTTCTGCCGGTCTATCTATTTTGTTTTTTGTTTTTTTCTTCCCTTTTTAAAATTCTATCCCTCTTTTGTCCCACCCAAATTTCCCTAGTTGCCTATGACTGTTGCTTTTTGGTACCCCTCTAGAATGTTGACAGGAAGGAGGAAGCCATAGCATGAGTCTCCTCCAAGTCACATGACAACTAGCCCTCACTATTTCACACATCGCGGTCTCACAGGGAGAGCACAGTGCTCGGCCGTTGGAGAAGAATAGAGCAGAGTACTTTCCCTTCACTTAACCGCGAGTGCCCGGACGACCCAGAGGGGGACAGCAGCAAACCCAAAATACTTTATCCAACCTAAAGCCTGTACCCATGTGAGGCTTAGCCAATTATGCCTCACTAACTGTGGGCCTCTGGCCATGGCTGGAAACTGCACAGCAGGGATTCAAACACCCAACTGCATGACCCAGAGATGCGCTAAACATTGCCTTAACCCCCTACGCCACAGGAGACCCCTGTCTCTCTATTTTGCACATGCACACACACAAAATAAGATGAGAGTCATTTACACATCTACACCATTGGAGGCAGGTACCATATTTACAAGGGGATATTTACAGGTACCATATTTACTATTTACTTTGCTAAGCAGATGGTGGGATCTAGCAATAAGCTGCGAAGGGAAAATTCACAATAGAAAAGTACCATTCATCTGACAGAATCAAACAGATCAGAAACACAGATGAAAACACATCTATACACACACCATTACATTACATGTGCTACAAGTGTGCACAAATTTACAGACCTGAAATTATTTTGCCCCCTTGTGGTCCAGGATTGAAAAAAAATCTAACATTTTTTAGGAAGTCACAGACAAAGCAGTGCAAACAATATATATACACAGTATCACTCAACACTAGACCATTAATTTGAAAGTAATATACTGTGCATAGTGTCATTTCACCTATGTGAAAAGTTAAACAATTCTGTATAACAATGGTGTTCTTTTCACTGCAAAAGGCCCAGACTTATTATACCACAGTGCAACAGTAGACTTCAACTGCTATGGAGTAAAATTCATCATTTTCATTTCTGCCCAATACTACAATAAAATAGAGGTAACAAATCAAATTTGGGGGATCAACACATTAAGTTGTGACATATATTGTTTATGCAATACAGTAGCATCTTTACGTAAGTCATTCCCTTGGTTTGTCATGTAGTATGTATTATGTGTACATGTGTTTAGTGAATGTAAGGTTCTGATCTTGGTGAAAACAAAACTTTTCTTGAAGGATAATAAAGTATCTATCTATGTACTGATTCATCCATCTGCCCATTAATATGCAGCCAGTTTACCTTCTTCATAGTGGACCAAAATATATTGCCTGGCACTCATAACTAGGTGGTAAAGCACGGCAGACATTTTCAGAAAGGACGATTAATTTATACAGAGTATATTCTGACTACTGGGATCTATAACTGGCCAGGTGCAGGAAAGTGCTAACACAAATCTGACATTATAGCCTCTTTTACCTCTTTAATGGCTGTCCATAATGTGTTATTTCCTTACCAATGTATTCGTAGAGTGTGCTGCTGATGCCAGCCAACAGAGACAGGGTGATCAAGTCACCGAGACTGGCGGCAATCGGTGTGGCCACATTGTCCGGGTTGATCCCCACTTTCCTAGAACCGATGATAACACCGATCATCACCAAACCTAGGGACAGATATAGATAATAAGAAAGTTGGAAGGAGAAACAGTGAAAAGGGATCAAGAAAAACAGACAGCTCATGATAACTCAGCTGTAGAGTACATACTTCCAAGTCAGGCATCATGGGTTTGATCCCAGTGTGGGGAGTCAGGATAGGGCATCTGACCTTAATCCCCCATGCTCGGTAAATGGTAGGCACACATTGTGAAGTGCTTTGAGTGGTTGCTAGACTAGAAAAGCACTATATAAAAATGAGTAAAGTACTAATCTGAGTCGAAATTACAATGTGAGATAAGAGTAGGAGAGTAGATGGTATCATGGAAACACAAGAGCAAAGAGAGAGAAGGAAGGAAGTGAAAACACTTCATTGAGCTCATCAAAGACCTTTTTTTTGCAAAAAATGATAAAAGATATATGGACTGGTTCTTATATAAATGTGTGAACATTGGAGAAAATAGTGGTGGGAAAAATTAAAGTTGAGCTTGAGTAGGAAGAGCTAAATAAGATATAAAGAGGCATCTAATGGCTGTCTTATGTTCCGATTGCATATTTGATTAAGTCATTTATCCATCCATCCATCGTCAACCGTTTATCCGAAATCAGGTCGCGGGGGAACTGGAGCCTATGTCCATTCTCATTGGATGAAAGGCGGGTACATCCTGTATAGTCATTAAGTCATTTGTTTGGGACAAAATGTTAAGTTGAGGTGAATAATTAATACTTCTTACATCAGATCTTATGACTTTGATAACATTAATGGAGATAATAGATAATGGACTATGCTTATTTATGGAGAAAGGGAAGGGCTAGAACAGCCTTTCAAATGACAGTGCTTATTGTTTTTATGGAGACCTTAGACTGAAAGCTGACATTCAGATCTTCTTTTTATTAATTTTCTGATAAACAATGTTAAGCCAACTAATGGCGGTACTGGATATTTACAATTGATACCTCTTTCAGACAAAGAAAAGCCATTAGAATTAGCTGAGGACAGAGCAGCGATATTGCAAGAAGGATTTAGGATTGCTGTAATGTAACCATCACTACAATGCAAATCCTCCCCGAGCTCTCCAGCTGTGTAATTTATCTAAGGACTGTAGAGTGCATGAATGTTATTTATAGATGCAGATTGTTATTAACAGAATGATCCATAATTGTCTTTATTCTGTAATTGAAAGTAGGCCTAGTGCTGACCACACACAGTTACTGGCATGTTATTTGAACCGGTTGAACTGCTTTTGCAATAATTCCACATAACTAAAGTTAGCTCATCTGAAACGTGTAATTCGTCATTTTAGCTCACCATGTTTTTAGCTGACCTACAGCCCAGAAAAGTAAACTTATAAATCAAAACCATTTAAAGCCTAGGCCTCTATGGTGAGTTTGATGTTACCTACAACACTAAACACTATGTAACGGTTAAAAACATAGCTGGCTGGTCTTGGTATTGTGATGTTAGCATGCCAGGATAAATACAGCTGCAGCAATAATATTAATATAGTTGATCTATTTAATTTAGGTGTGTTGAACTAGTATTCAGAGCACTGAGAGAGGCAATAGCAGGCCCACGACTTGACTTCAGATAATCAGTTGACAATGACATGACATGAGATATGACATCACATGAACTAGGATTCACAGCGTTTTTGGCAATTCTTACAACTGCATCTGTCTGTCTGTCAATGCTGATTGGGTGTGCTGACACTTAAATTAAATGGAATCAATATCCAAATATACATTTGATCACTTTGCATTTTACAAGTGACTCCTCCGAGTACCTTCTTAAATATAGGTAGAAGAGACAGCCTCATTATATTTATCCAATTGATTTACCTTATTTTTCCAGCTGAATGTTTATCTCATTTTTCTATTATTGCTAGTTTCTGAGTTACCAAACAAAATTAACCTGTATGCTTACAGTGAAAAGGTGTCTCATCTCAAACTATGTGAATGGTACAGACAAACATGAGACTAAGGGACCTATTTTCACCCTAGATTGAACTAATATGATACACTAAAATGACCACATATGGGAGTTATAATTTTGAAGACAGAAGTTATTACTCTGATTACTTTGTAATCACATAAAATGGACCTCGTTTGTTAGAGGTGCACCCAAATAGAGCTCCAAATCTCCATATAGTCATAGGTTTCCACCTTCTAAAATGTTACACTAGTACACCTGTATGGAACAAAGGCAGAATTTACTTTTGCATGTTGAATTCTTGAAAGGGAGAACATATTTGTGGAGTGGAAGGTAAGCAATATTTGATGAGAGCCATCTCATGAAAAATTCCATTTGTAAATCATTCCTTATTGTTTCTAACTGACAATTCATCCGTCCATCCAATCATTATCAACGACGTAATTCAAGTTGGGTTATGGGGTCATAACCATCCCAGTGTTCATTGGACGAAAGGCAGGAAAGCACTCAGGACGGGTCATCATTCCATCACAGGGTTTTGAGCAGTTCAGAGGTTTAGTATCTTTCTCAAGGACAAGATTGCATGAAGCATGAAACAGGCTTGAATTGCCCAAGATTGAAAGAAATCGCTTGAATTACTTGATTATTTCACTCTGTATTTGTTGAAAATTTCTCCCTCTCTTGATCGTTTCCTTGAAGAATTTTTATAAGATAAGAGATGAGATAAGACAAGATCGGATAAGATATTCCTTAGTTAGTACCACAGGGGGAAATTACGGTGTTAAAGCAGCATGCTCTTCCTAATTTGTTTCATAGGCACAAGAAAAGTCAGCTCCAATTGGCTCTGAACTATATAAATAAGCCAAAGAAGTTTTGGGATTCTGTTCTGTGAAGTTATGAAACGAAATTGGAACTTTTTGGGCCTATGGATTAGCGGTACATAGAAGGGAGCATGAAGGGTGTG
>OMLC01104393.1:1294-11775 GCA_900302585.1 Regalecus glesne
CTGCCACTCCAACATACCATCGCCCCGGCCTGTGAAGTCATCAGGGTTGGCCAACTGGTATTACCCAGGGTTCTACACTGGTCTCTGAGACCACCTCCGGGGCTACAACAAACAAACCTCATGGATGTGGTAGAATAAATGTGTACATACATACCAATGACTGATGATTGAGGCTCAATATCAACCACAGACAGACCTGGAACATTGCCCATGAGATGACAGACAGCCTGAGATTTACAGGACGTATCAACTCCCCGGATCATAGCATGAGAGGGCGTGTTGGTTACAGTCCCCTCGGCTTGCCTTCCCCGGTCACAGGCTGCCGGATGGTGTGGTAGTATCATTACGGGCAGTTTAAGAAGAATGTGAAAGTTGATGGGGAAAACTTCATCAAATGGACCCCGGGGGTTAAAGGTTACGTGCCAGTGCTTTGTGTTCGTTCCTCTATCATAGAGCTCGCTCATCCATCCATCCATCAGCAACCATTTATCTGAAGTGAAGTTTATTGGGTGAAAGCTGGAGAAACACCCTGGAAAGGTCACAGGACAGAGCAGTTAGCGGTTTGGTGTCTTCCACAAGGACACTTCAATACGTTTTCTGCAGGGGCCAGGGATCGAGCCACCAGTTTTCCCATGACTCGACAACTGCCCTACCTGGTGTGTGATGTTTTCTAGGGTCTGAGCCTGGGACATGGAGCCATCAACACTTTGGTACCAGTCCTGTGAGCATCATAACCTGTGGTGGGACCGTTGCTGTCAGGCAGATGGGTCAGGGGCCTCAGTAAGGATGGCCGTGGCTTCTCATGCTCTTGTGGATAGGTGGCATGTTCTCAAACCCTGTCTGGCCACGGCCCCCACGTCCTTTAGATATCACTCCAAAGTGAAATTTCTTGCAAGCGCTTGGTAGATACAGTCCGTTTTTAACCGTGAGCCTTGTTCAATTCTCACAGTGACCGTGTGCGAGTCCACTGCCATGTCTTGTGCCGTGGTGATGGAGCCTCCCAGAGGCAGCAGCTTCCTGCAGTCATCCTGCGGCCCCGAGGATGGTGCGGCCTCCCTCGATGATATCACCATCGATGCAGCCAAGTATGCACACACACACACACACACACACACACACACACACAGATCATGTACATCCAGCCCAGCAACAATGACTTAGTTCGTAGACTATGACGGAGTGCACCACCAGCAGAGAGACCTACATCTCTACCCACTAGCCTGATACACCAGTGTGTCAGGATGGAATCTGGATATTGTTTTATACACATTGTAGTCATCAAAACTCAACATGAGAATCCTATTACCCAAGATTTCTCAAAATGAGCTCCGAGTTATTTTAGGGAGACCACCCCCTCAAAGACGAGATGGCACATCCCAAAAAGTTTATTCTGATGAATGTATTTTGAACACCTGAAAGCTAGTTTTGGTTGGATAGTGAACTTTCCATCGCCAAGCTATGTTCCCTTATGATGAACATCAGTTGGACTCTATAAACATGGTATTCCTGCATATGGAAGCAGATGTGTAAATACATCCATGTCCTATTTCAACCGCCAAGTCTGGGTTTTTATGCTTCAGTTCTGCTTTTTACTGTGCAACACTGCAGATTTCCCCCTGTGGGACTGATGAAGGACTATCTTATCTTATGACATTTATCTATCTATCTATCTATCTATCTATATATATATATATATATATATATATCACAAAAAGAGGTGAATCAGTTCAACTGGATCAGAAGTTTTTTTGGAAAGTCATCAGGTGACTTCTTCAGTCTGAGCTGAAAACAAATAAGACTATTATAATCTAAACGTTTCTAAATACATGACTGAGCTCTAATTCCAATGTACTAATAACTGTCTTACTGTTGCATATAAACTGCAGTAAGGAGCATATGGTAGCAATCATTGTGACTATATGGGGTCGCATAGCTCAGTGGGTAGAGTGGTCATTTGGCGACTGGAAGGTTGCAAGTTTGATTCTCAGTCCTGCAAAAAGCATGTGGAAGGTGTCTTTGAGCAAGATACTGAATCCGTAACTGCTTCGTGGGTACCAAGTAGTGGCTGCTCACTGCTCCAATACAATAGGATGGGTTAAAATGTAGAGAATTGCAAATTTTTCCTTGTGGGACTGATAAGGAAACAATTATTATTTTCTATTATTATTACATCTTGGCCAGATCTTGAGAGGTGGGTGGTTCTTTATAGTCCTTCCTCAAGCTTTGATCAATTGGTTGTCTCTTTGCTATAAGGGAAATTATTGAAGGAGTTGCTCGCTCACCCATTCCACATCACAGAGTAAAGTGGTTTGTGGCACCACATTACTTGTTTTTGACTGCTTCAATATTTGGCGTCACGTTGTGTGAACACATAGGAACTGGCTAACTTATAATTATGATACTCATTGTTTATGTTCCTGCATTTACTTTTTTACTCATTATCATAACAATTAATTCATTACCAATAATTATAATTATTATAAGAATTACCTCTTCAGGTCGGCCCAAGGCAGGGGTACCTGTGAGCAAAATGACCCGCTTGGCACTCTGGAGGATGGGGACAAGGTTCTTGGTGCGTGCTGCATTCCTGGACTTGAGATAGTGAGACTCGTCCACCACTACAACAGCAAATCTCTGCCTGTTTAGAGCATCAACCAGAGAGCGTGCATCTGTGGTGAGGAGGCCGTAACCCAAGACTGTCACTTTGCTGTTGCCAATGCCCCTGCGGGAAAGAAATTACACACATACATCAAACCAAACCAAGACCAAAGAGTGCAGAAACATATAAACATGAGTAGACACTATGTTAGGTGCATTCAGCATCTTAAACGTTCAGTCATATTGTACAGTGCATTTCTGAATTATCTCAGTATGTTTAACCAAATATATACATTCTAATAGTATTATGTACATCATTATCATGCACTTTAATAGCAAGTGCACATCAGGCTTTGGGTATTATTCAATACAAATGTATTTTGGTCCGAATTTGATTGTGTTGTCTCATTTAATTTTCTATACAGCCCCCCCATTTCCTTTTGTGTAGGTGTTTGATGAGGACTAGAGAAGTCTATATTTATGTGTAAAGATTAATCGCCATGTCGTGAGGATGGACACAGACTTGGATGGAGCACTGGGATTAAGGCTGAATGCAAAGCTGAAGACTATTTTAATCTAAACTTTTCTAAACAAATGACTGAGCTCTAATTCCAATGTACTAATAATAACTTTCTGACTGTTGCATTATGATCTCATAAACTTCTCAGCAGTTTTTCAAAACTGCTGACTAGTTTGTCCACCACAATACTAGAAAGAAGTGTTTGTTCCACCTATCCTCTTTTGTGGACCAACCACTGCTGCATGATGTGAAACATCTCTGCCTTTGTAACCCATGGGAGTTTTGGCGGCAATGTCAGCATAAATACATATTTACACTTCTTTGTCTTAATGTAAATCCAAGGGTTTTATTTACTGGCAGATAGGTTCAGTAGACATTGTGTCACCTAATTCAGTTAAAGAAACAAACTCAACTGGCATTTTGGTGAAAATCCCCAAGATTGCCTACGAAAGAAGCTAGACCTATTACCATATGTGTGTGTGTGTGTGTAGGGGGGGCGCAATTTGGGGGATCAAGTGAACATGTCCATGGTATGCAGCTACATGACTAAGGTTGAAACTTCCACACCGCACTATATTGCAAAAGAAACTGAGGTACACCCTTTTCTCCAATAATCTGTCAATTTGAAAAAACATAATTTCCTTTTTATAATGTATATTGTGCAGTCCAAGTGCAAGTCCAACACAGACACTAATAGACATTATGAAATGTGTACACACAGAACCAAACACGCAAGAGTTTACATCTGTGTTCTCAACAGGACTCTATAAAGAAATCATCTGACAGCCTGTAAATCTTTGCCTTTACCATGCGGGCTAAAATAAAACAAAAGTGCGATTCATGTGAAAGAGGGAGAAACGAGTGTCTAAAACACTGACAAGAGGTGCCAAGTAATTTTTTATCCCTTTTCAGCCATCAACACATCTTTGTCAAGAACAAAATTTCCCCAGAAGGCCTTCAGAACCTCTTTGCACTTCATCTGTGATGTTAAGTGGTATTTTTCTTGACCCACCCCCCGTGTCAAATATATGAACTTCCTTTCAATTTAGGAAAAAAGGAACCTACGGGAAGATGACAGATTGATATAGATAGGCTTAAAAAATCCCCAATGGTTTTGAACATGTGCAATAATTACTGATGAGTGATGTACCGTGGGGAAAATAAGTATCTCACCCCCTGCTGATTTTAGGAATTTGCCCCCATATAAAAAATGAATGGTCTATACTTTTCATGGTAAATTCTAAATGGTGAGAAACAGAATAGTAAAAAGAAAGTCGCAGAAAATCACAGTATGTGAATTTTAATCATCTATTTGTGTTTTATTGAGGAAAATAAGTATTTCACACCCTACAAACCAGCAAAAATTTGGGCTACCACAGAAGTTATGTGACCAGGAGGCACACAGATTTGTCCTCTTACTTAATTAGTACTCCTAATTAAGTACTTGTATAAAAGATACCTATCCACAGAATCAATCCATTCATCAGATGCCAGCCTCTCCACAATTGACAAGACCAAAGAATAGTCCAAGGATATCAGGGAGAAAATTGTGGCCCTGCACAAGACTGGAATGGGCTACAAAACCATTGGCAAGCAGCGTGGTGAGAAGGAGTCAACTGTTGGTGTCATAATCAGAAATTGAAAGAAACACCAATTGACCATCAATCTCGATCAGTCTGGGGCTCAACATGAGATCTCACCTCTTGGAGTGAACCTAATCATGAGAAAGGTGAGGGACCAACCCAGAACTACACGGCGAGAGCTTGTTGATGATCTCAATACAGCTGGGACCACAGTCAAGATGACAATTGGTAACACACTACAACGCAATGACTTGAAATCCTGTGGTGCCTGCAAGGTCCCCCCTGCTCAAGAAGACACATGTCCAGGCCTGTCTGAAGTTTCCCAATGAGCACCCGGAGGATTCAGAGGGTTGGGAGAAAGTGCTGTGATCAGAGGAGACAAAATATTTATTTTCCTCAATGAAATATAAATAAATGTTTAAAATCCATATACTGGGATTTTTCTGGGATTTTTTTTTTCTATTCAGTCTCTCATTGTTAAGACGAACCTACCCTGAAAGGTATAGACTGTTTGTTCATTTATTTGTAAGGGGGCAAACCTACAAAACCATCAGGGGGTGAAATACTTATTTACCCCACTGTAGTTGACTGAAACAATAAAATCCTTATTCCTACTATATTGATGGAGAAATCGGTGTTCTCCTACTCAGTCTTTCCACAGCATCTACATACCAAAATGAATTGCACATTAGCTTCTGTCATCCATAAAATCTACTGCATGAGTTTTGTCAGATCTCATTTCCACTGTTGAAAACATGACTTAGTTGAGAGAATGATGATGCGTGTTTTGAATGCTGCCTTGACAGTAGATTTGAGTATTAGAAACCTTATTGAGCTGTAGATTTTCTGGTCAACGATTGATAGAAAGAAAGAAAAAGAAAGGATTCCCTTATCAGTACCGCAAGGGGAAATTTGTTCTCTGCATTTTTGACCCAACCTATTGTATAGGAGCAGTGAGCTGCCAACATATGGCGCTCGGGGAGCAGTTAGGGGTTAAGTGTCTTGCTCAAGGACACCTCGACATGCTGTAAGCAGGACCGGGGATCGAACCTGCAACCTTCCGATTGCCAGACGACCGCTCTACCCACTGAGCTATGCCGCCCCCCATGATGAATACCCATCATGGGCTCCTGAACCAAGGATGTCCATTTTTATAAAAAAAACATTTAAAAAGTTTTTCCTGTCATTCTGTCTCACAAGAGTTGCCTCCTGCTTTGAAGTCTTTCATCATTCAAACTCCACATGGAAGTGTACCGTCTGCTATCCCTTATGAATGCATCTCTTAACCTTGAAAAAAAGCACTTTGCAAAGCATTGTTTACAGAGCATAAAGCAACGTATCTGTGTATTTAATTATTTTGTCCGACCCCAGTTATTACATCTTTCTATATTAAGTTTGGCCTTCAGGGTACTAGGCAGCAATTATAATAGCATATCTGAACCTTATTAATATGTCGATTGACAACCTAAGATACCCTGAGTGCTATATGATGAGTTGTGAAACTTAATAAGTAATCAGAATCTGGTTCAATCCCAAACTGCTCCCTTAGTGCAGCAATTGGCCACTGCTCCTACACAATAGGATGGATTAAACAAAGAGGAAATATTTCATTGTAAAAATATGACTAAATAAAGTGACTTTCATGCAGATTACCATACTAGAAAGTGGCTATCATTGCCAACAAACTCTCACACACACAAAATATTGTTATATTTCATTTTTTAATTTTTTTTCAATTTCCCCATATTTTGAGATATTATATATGATCTTGGAAGAGAGACATGAAAAATAGGATGTGCAAAGAGAAAGGGAAAGACATACAGCTAAAGTTTTCCAACCTGGATAAAACACAAAACATTGATTGGGTCTGACCCAATATGATAAACACTTATCTTGCTGAGTCAATGGGACAATTTAAACAAAACCTTGAGGACTCTTTCCATTACACTACTCAAAGCTTAACACCTCAAGCTCCATGCTCCCCAAGGAAAATGGTTCATGCCTTCTCCCCCTTCAACAGACTGAGGATGTTGTCCCTCCGGGCTGTGTAAGGGATGTGTTTGAGCTGAAGGAGATTGGCTGGGAATAGGTTCCCGTTGAGCGCATATATCTTTTCCCCCTTCTGCCCCATTAGTGAACGCAAAGTCTGGTTCCTCCACAGGATTTTATTGTAGAACTCCACCCCTCCCTTGGCATAATCCTGTGACACTCCTGCCGCATAGCAGTCTGAACGGTAGTCCACCCACTGGCTGATGGCATCCGAGGCCAGAAAGTAAGACACAGCACCAAGCCCTAGAGTCAAAATGTTCACAGCACCGCGAAGCAGCAAAGGCCCAGCATAGAGTCCAAACATCTGTTTCAGAAAGATGCTGTATACCCACACTCCACCTAGGCAAACTGGAGCAACACCGGCACTCACCAACGGACCTCCAGACTGCAGACGAGCTACCTCACGTGCTATGCTGAACTTTTGGGCCTCGGGAGAGAACACCAAAGCCTCCCTCAGGGCACTACCAGATTCACTTTCCCATTCCACTGTTTCGCCATTGATTAAAATACTCCGGTTGGTGATTCCACTCAAGTCGTCAGGAGTGCTATTAAAGTTGGCAGGAATACCAATTTGGGACCCCGCCGGAAACCATGGAACACCGGCTCCAACCGGATGGAACCCATAGGAGGCAAAAGCTGAATAATTGCTGGGGGAGCTGATACCATAGTCCTTCAATACCTTAAAAAAACAATACAAAATGGTGGATTATTACACTTTTTTGGGCATCCTATAGTAATGGACATCAAGATTGCCCAGTCTCCATGTTATATTGTCTTACAAACATATTTTGAATATACATTTATTAAGTTTAAAACCACCAAAGATACACATAAATTTAATTCTATAACAACACTAATATGTTTAGCATAATATCAAAACTTACAATACAGCAAAAAACAAAGAAACAACAGTAGATCATGAATAAATTGTGTAAATTCTTACCTGCTGGAAGACACCTTCAAGTTTCTCAGAGAGGATGGCTGGCTCTCCTTTGTGCCAGGCCTGGTAAAGCGGTCGGTATGACATGTCAGGGAATACATGGTAAAATACATTAGCTGCAAAGACCCCACTGCAGCTAACGATGAAGATGGGAGTACGATACTTCCGGAGAAAATTTGTAAATTTTAGAAAGGGGAAAGCCATTTTTTTTCCTGGGGAGACTGATGAGCTGTCCACCTGGTGCTTCAGATTTCAGTCAGTGTTATCTACGAAAAATGCAGACATTTAGCAGATAAATATGCAGTTAAACTTAAGCATCATCTCACAGATAAGAGTGATTGTTTCCATTAAAAAGTAATTTCTTCATATTTTACATAACTTTTATGCTTATATGATTAGAAGAGTGACAAGTGATCATGCATTATATTTCCCTTTTGAGGTATTTTTAAAGTTTAATTCCATGTTCAAGAAATTGTTCGTTATTGTGGTTGTTAAACCGATTTCTCGGGACACAAGGTACCGATATGTTGGCAAAATTGCTGAGTGCTCCTCAGACCAAAAACACAAGAATACCGATAGTGGTTGCGTTGTATACAACCTCTATAAAACACAGCCTTGGTATCTCAAAGCAAACCCCTCCAGTATGTGGTTTAGCCACACACTCATGATCAGTCATTCAGCCTGATTAACCACAAGAAAATACCTATTATAACTTTCACGAAAATGAGCACACAATTTTTCTTTGCGCTAACTTCAGCGGAATTACACAAGTCCTATTGGAGACTGGATATGTAGAGAGAGAGAGAGAGAGAGAGAGAGAGAGAGAGAGATACATAGATCTGGAAAAAAACAATTTCTCCAACTTAAAAAAATAACCACAGTGCTGTAATTAGTTGTTTAAAATAAAAACCTCACTTTAAGATCAAGGGTTCCAAAATGTGCGTAAACTTACGTGTGCTGGCCGAAATACCAAGGACAATGATACAACACGGTCATACGACCATAGACGCCGGAAAGCGGTTTAGTTCTCGTTGTACGACAGTGTTACAACTGGTGTTGTGGAATCAATGTATTTGTTGAGAACGCTTCCTTTTCAGCCTTTCGATGACAATATATGTATGAAGCCCTACACACCCATACAACATTTTCGTCTGAGATTGGAGTATCGTAGGCGATTGTACCAGGAAGTGGATTTTTTGTGAATTAAACAAAGACGTCGCTATTTTGCTTTCGGAATAGAATAGAATTGGTGCTATATGGTACCATATGATACTAACGGTAATATAATAAAAAACGCATTCTTAAAAAATAGATTCCCTTATCAGTCTGACAAGTGGAAATTTGGACTTCTCTGCATTGCAACCCATTCTATTTTATAGGAGGAGTGGGCTGCCACTATATGGTGCTCAGGGAACAGTGTCTTGGTCAAGGACACATAGACACGTTTTCTGCAGAAGTGGGGATCAAAATTGTAACCTTCCAATTGCCAGACGACTGCTCTACCCATTGAGCTATGTGGCCCCAATTAAGTCAATTAATATGGACAACATATTGACGAGGTTAACGACTGATATAAATGACCAGTTTCTGTGACCTATAGCCGTGATTATGTGAAATCTATAGAAAACAACATCGAAGCGAAGTCGGAGGGGAAGCTGCAATGCAAACTCACGTCATCCGCATTTAGGCAGGCATGCCAACTAGTCAGCTAAAATCCCGGGGTCATTGATCCAGGGCTAGAGAGCCTTTATTAACGCAACACTTTAACTAAATATTGGAGAATGAGAATGGGGGAATGCATCAGTGCAATCTAAAATCAAGTGTAATAGTGCTCAGACGGGAACTTTCTTTTTGCAATGTATTTCAACATAGCACGGCTTGTACATGTTAACAGTACAAACGTCGCTGGCCAACTACTTACCAAGGTTTCATTCTCTCACGCGACGACGTGACTCATTGGGCTAATCCAGGGGTCGGGAACCTATGGCTCGCGAGCCAGATGTGGCTCTTTTGATGATTGCATATGGCTCGCAGATAAAACAAAATATTCTCACTTGTTTTAATCCATCCATCGATTTTTCACTGCGCATGTCCTGTTCAGGGCTGCAGGAGCAATTGTCCATTATTTTAATTGGATGATACTGGCCTACGTTTGCCGTTGCTGGGTAAAGCAGGTAAACGCCCCCTTTTGAATCAGTCTGAGACTGCGTCTGCTCGGTCATTAGCTCAAAGCTAACCCTTCGACGAAGAAGATGGCGAAAAGAAAAAAAGACGACGAGTATCGTACATTTCAGGATGAATGGACCGAAGAATTCGCCTTTGTGGAGAGAGCGGGTTCTGCGGTGTGTCTAATTTGCAATGACAAAATTACATCGTTGAAACGGTCGAATGTAAAGCGGCACTTCGACACGCACCACGCTACCTTTGCATCAAAATACCCTGCGGGAGACAGCAGAAAGAAAGCGTGCCAAGAGCTTCTGAGCAGGGTGCAAGCTAGCAGCAGCAACTCCGCGTATGGACCCGGCAAGGTGACTATAATTGGCTAGCTTTGCTGGTTTTAGCAATAGTGAGGAAGGAAAACCATTCACAGATGGCGAGTATGCTAAAACGTTCATGCTGGATGTAGCCAATGAACTTTTTGATGATCTTCCGAACAAAGACAAGATAATCAAACGGATACAAGACATGCCTCTGTCGGCAAGAACTGTTCATGATGTACCATCGTGATGGCAAACAAAGTGGAGGAAACGCAAGTAAAGGACATAAATGCAGCGCCGTTCTTTTCTCTGGC